>JAGVSQ010007233.1:5241-15540 GCA_022683975.1 Rhyacophila evoluta
ATTTAATTAAAATTCTACACGATTTAATTAACTTAAAATAAATTTGATGATTATTAACGGAGTGCCAAGTCTACGGTTTGTCGAAATTCAATCAATTAAAGCCACTTCAGTAAACAGTCGGTTGTCGAACAAAAGCTCCAAATTATTCGCAAGAATTTGGAAAATTTGTTAAATTAACTTGAAACATATGCGGTGTTAAATTTCTTGCGTAATTAAAAATAGTAGCGTGTCAAACTATTCCGGAAAAAAACTATTTTTACGTCACGTCTTTGCGTTGGTCCAAAAGAATAACCAGAAAAAATATGATTAATTTTTAGATTGGTCTTAAAACTTTTCAGATTTCATAGAGACAATAATTTGCCCATATATAAGAAGAACAGTTTAAAAATCTTGATAGAATAAAAAATAATCAAAAAATAATATTTTCTCGACAACTGTTTAAATTGTAAATTACACAACAAATAACTAAACAAATGCTCTATTCTATACACGTATATCACACAGATATCCACACATTAACAAACTTAATTATAATTTTATTAAAAGCTGGTAATCTACCGACTATTTCAGTCATTAGAAATCAAAGTTTTAAAACATATTAATTTATTTTCATATATTTATGAGTTTTGAATTCACGAATTTGACGCCCAACGTATTTACAAGCATGCACGCTTGCCAACTAGGCTACTGGGAGCCCATTATCAAAAACATCTCTAACAATATTGCAGTATCTAAAATTAAACAAAAGTACTTTAAATGTGGTACCAGAGCTTCGATAAATAAGTGTTATAGAAAATGTATCATGATAATATTCATACTTTCATTATCTTGTCGGTATTTCAGGTGGAGAGATTTGTGTATTTCACATTGTCATAACTCGTTTGCAACTGAGCATAATGCTCAAAATATATGAGTTTAATTTACAAATCTGAATTTTATAAAATTATCATGGTACAGACACAGATTAACCATGTATTTATGAAAATACCTGTCTCTATAAAATATCTGTCTAAAATGATTAAGTAAGATTGTTCATCACTTTTTATCATTTTCTACTACACGTCTCATGAAAGTTATTGTCATCTACGGATGACGTTTGCAAATAAAGGGTTAACTACGCAGTTTTGCGAAAGTTTATCAAAACGAGCTTTCGTCCGTAACACGATTTAATCGTTTCTAACATCGTGAAGAGAATATTTTTAGGAGCCGTTTGTTCACACGTCCCTTTACTCTGGAGTCACCGGCGAGCTCGGAAATTCATACATCACAACATCCAATATTCTGCGCTATTTATTTACATATTTCGCCTGTATCTGGAGTCAGTCAGTGACAATGGAAAAAAGACTATGATTTTAGAAAGCTCTACAACATTTTTTTTTGGAAGGATTGGCGAGTAAGTTTAGTGACAGAAATATGAAAAACTACCGCAGTATTTTGATATTATGTACGAAAGTTACCAAAAATATATGAACAAAATAAGCATCAACGTTCGTGTTTCTTGCATGAAATACAGTGCCATGCTGTGGGAAGAAGGCGTCTTTGTGCATATTTTTTTCGAACAACCTATTGATACATCTTCACTAATTTATAAGTTACACAAGTGAACGCCCTAGTTTTTTTAGTATTATATATATTTATTACCATGTTTGCTCTAAAAGTGAGGCATATGTATCTACACAGTGTGAAGATATCCGTTTCGAATATGGATTGATTATTTCTGTTGATATTGATCAATATATTTACTTCATCATTGAGAGCATATGAAATCTTACGACGAGGGTATAAAGTATGGAGACCTTGCAATGGGTATATTTAGAGAAATAAAATATCCACCAACGGACAGTAGGAATTAATATGTTTTATATTTAATATTAAAGAAGAAGAAATTTTATTGTCCTGTTTGTATTTTGTATTATTTTTAAATAATATAGGTAAATATTTATTAAACCTCAAGATTAAGAAAGTCAAAACTAATTTTAAAAAGTGCCAGCGATATTTATTAATTAATAATTATGTATTACAACAATAACAATATTGGAATGTCTGCAACGTTGTCTTGGGTATAATTGGGTATGCCCTGCAGAGGCGCATGCGCGGATCACAGCTGAATTTAATTTACCACCAAGGACCTACCTAACCCTTGGTTGGGCCACAGAACCGGTCTGAAGACTCTGGTTCGGTTTTGTTCGCCGTCGAATTCACTTTTGCCTCGCACGTTCACTCTCGGTTCAAAGGATCGTTTAAAAAAAATACAAAAATAAAAATATTACCTAGCCGAATTGTGTTGGAAGATGGGATGGGATAGAAAGACGAGCAGTCCCTCTTCTAACTAATGATTAGCCTCATGATCTGCAAAAAATCTAAGGATATTTGTTTCCGAAGACAAATATAACAATCACATAGACGTCATACAATAATGAGGCTTTCAAGATTTTAGTAGTTCTGCCCACAAGCCCTATCAGCTCAGTCTTTTCTAGAATCTGGCTTGCTTATATGGCGAATTTCAGAATTGTAAAATACATCCTCTGGGAATGTCCCCATATAATTGTGATAATCACACAAATGGACAGTTTCACATAAGACATTTAATGAAACAGCAATAAATTGATTATACACAACAATAAAAAAAAGAAAAACTTAATAATTTCAAATTCGCAAAATGCAGTGTTTTTTAAAAATTTATTTTCAAGCATATAACTAAAACTTGGCTCTGGTGTCTTCGTATGACTTTTAAATTGAATATAGACATTGATGATATTAAAGTAAAACCAATCAATAACATATGTACAATTCATATTGACTAGATATAACCTCGACGCTGGAGTTGACTCAGCCACATATCTCGACCTCGTGATAGTCTTAACCTAACCTGCCTATTTTTTAAGCCAAACCGGTCGGCTTGAAGAATGTATTCGGCGGATTTACGGGATAGAGCCATGATCTGAATTGGTGCAAGAATACTGGCGGGTGGCAGGTATTCTTGAAGGCAAAATTTGCTGTCCATGTGATCCATATGGAATAAGAAGAAGAGTAACCTCTACTTTTGTCGCTTTAGTGACCGATTGGTAACAGCGCGAACTAATTCATGAGGATATTTATAATTAAATCATGAAACTGAAAGATGTGTGACTCGAGAACTAATGGTTTGAGCGATTGGTTTACGAGTAATATAATTAATCCATTTAAAATGAATCTATAGAATTAATACCTACTCACATTATGGAGATCAACATTTTTCATGCTCCATCTAGTTATAAAAATGGCCAGCCTTTGATATTTTAATATCACAAAATATCATAAGTAAAACAATTTACTTGTATAAGATAGAAAGTGTAATGATTAGGATGTAAAAATATTTAGAACAATCATAAAAGAGAAATGGTTTATTTTTCGCCTATTTCTCGCTCGTGACCAGTACTTAGTTTCATAGCTTCATTTTTATTTTACTTAATTAACGAGATTAGCAGTCTTTGCGATAAAACAGTAAATATGTTTCGCTCTGTAACTAGGACGCTGATAAAATATTTAAAAATACTTACTTGGCTTGATAAAATACAACAATATACGATTGTAAATATATGGTATTTATTTCCTTATCAAAGTAGGTATACACTGATAAAGCGTAAACCATAATTTTATTATATTGTACATAAGTAATACATTATACAATTTTTTAAATAATAAATATACCACAGTTCTTTGTTCCCTAGAGTGAAGTCAACTACAAGTATTTGAAATTGATATAAACTTTTTATATGTACTCATATATAAATGCGTGTATGTATATGTTATTGTATAAAATCATTACATACTAACTGTGACTCTTTCCATAACGAATTTATTAAGGTCGAATCTTGTTATAACGAAACTCGTGGGACCACTCCTTTTGTTTCATTATACTGAATATAGGAAAATAATACTTCATATTGAATGAAAGTTTGTTCGGGACAGCAAAAATATACGTTATACTGGAAATTTCGTTATTTCAGTATTCGTTATAAAGAGACTAGACCTGTAATAAACTAACTAATAAAAAAGTAAATCGGAAATTGAGAATAGTTTGGTAAAAAAACTGGTCGATTTGTTTCAAATTTTTCTCTTTATAAAATGTTTGGACTATCTGGTAGTTAAAGGTTAGCGTGCGCACCTAACATCCGAGGAACGCAGGTTAGATTTCCACATCAGCATGATTTCAAAAAAATCTGGAATACAGGACTGGATACCCATTAGGTTGAGCGGCTTATTGTGTAACAACTAATTCTCGTGAAAAATAATCTAAAAATGTTTCCACATTCGGAGCGGATGTCCGATATTTTCATATTGCTTAGATTTAAATTCTCCACTTTCGGAGCGACTATGGTAGGCATGTTAGGTTCTCTCGTTTTGATATAGTTAAATAAGTTTTATCCCATGTTCTACGTCATTTCAGCGTTTTTCAAAACGTATATTGACTGGTCCATATAAATAATGATTCATATGGATATTTACGTATTCTCTCGTAATTTAATTTTGACTCAGTTTAATCAGTTTCTAGGTAGAAGCTGCACACACGTGTAAAATCGAAATGACAAATGCGTAAATACAAAATACTCAGCATGCAGTTGTGGCATATAGTATAAAAAATATTGTTTGGTGGGGTCTTAAAAAAATATACAAAATAGTTTATTTTTCTCAAGGCACAGACACACAGATACGCACTAATATGGCACTATTACAATATGAGTTTAAAACGATGACATTAATTGTCGAAAATTAAAAAAAGATAAATAATTTTTAAAAAAAAAACAAAAGTATAATTCCCATCAGAAGGAGCAAAAAAAAAAAAATTAAGCAAAAAGCTTCTTGTAATAAATAAAATTACTATATTTTCTATTGTGTACCATTTCTTTAAGTTAGTTCATACAACTCTTCTTTAAATGAAGTTGACATTATTTTATATTGTTTTCCATAATTTGGACATATGTACTGCATTGAATTATATTTGTTCATTCCTGGTTTATGGCGTAGTGCAGATTGTCTATCGTTTTTTTTTCTTAAATCTCTTTCTAAATCATTATATATTTACTAGTAAGGAGCTCAACGTCGATAGGCTTAGATTCGTGCTTAATTTAGGCTGAGTTCTGAGTCAATCGTTCATTGATTCCTTTTTCAGTATATATTGGAAATATGATCCTTAACTTTGTAAGTCCAAAAACAAAGATTACGAACAGTGTCATATCAATAATTTAACAAGAAATAAAAAATATTATATGTTGTATACAATAATTGTTTTAGCTAAAAACAAGCGACGAATTTCAAACTGAGAGAAATTCAGTTTTATCTTATCTTGTAAAAAAATAAATCCAACGTTTGAGATTTTGTTAAATCTAGTGATAGCCATGATGAATACAAAAAAACTAAAGTCCTTTGAAGCAGCACTTAGAAAAAACATTTTAATTTGAACTCAAGTAACCTTGATATTTTATAAACCATATTTTCTCCCAAAAAGGAAGAAATTAATATTCATAGTGTGAAGATATCCACTTTGAAAGTGGAGGATATAGATCTCCGCAATGTGAAGACGGCAAAATTATTTGTCATGAGAATTATACGTCAGACTCAGCTATGACCCAATGGGTATCTAGTCCTGCACTTTTTTTTTTTTTTAATCCGACAGATGGGGAATCAAACCTGCACTTTCCGGATTGATAGATGCGCACGTTAACCTCTACGCTACCGGGGAGACTGATCGATAAAATAAAGCTGAACTTAAATCAGTTTGAAGAAAAATGTGATTTTATTAGTCATATTATATTAGATTTATTATTCTTAAAAATAATTATACATGGTTACACTTCTTGCTAGAGTACTGCAATTTTTCACAATTGAACGCATATGTAGCAGTCAATATTGCAGAAACACTTAGCATGTTTGTTGGTTTGAGTCACTTTGTAAATTATAGTTTATTTTTGGAATTTCTTGTATCATTTGCACATTTTTGCACTAAGACTTAATTTGTACACGTTTTATAAACATACGTGTAAATACAAAAATGTGCCAATGATACTAGAGATACAAAAAACATTGTACTTTACAAAGTGACTTAAATCAAAAAATCAAGTAACGTATTCTTAAAATATTGGCGACAATATTCTTAATCAACATTTGAAAAAATCAAAAAAAGATCATAAATGTGTTAGATCTTTTCTGCACAATATGCCTTTAAATATTAAATACGTAAGTTTACGTATGTAATATCGCCTCGGCACCACACTTGTGATTCAAAACAAAATTTACGAGCCATGTCACCTAGATTAGTTCATAAAAATCCCCCCTGAAAAATGAACGAAATAGAAATCAATCTTTCGCCTCCGAAGCTCAGTCTGTTTTGCACATGTTCCCATGTTCCCACGCTTTAAAATTAAACTGTTCAACCATCGAGGCACACATGGTGAGATGTCGTATGGTTTCATAATAATAATTCTTCGAGACTGTTGTATTTAAACTACCCATGCTTCAAGACCCATGCGTGCTGTATAAAAATATAATATACGATTACAGAAGATCACAGCTAACATACTTAATTAACATTTCAGATAATTACGTTATGGCCTTTGACTAACGAGTTTAAGCATACATACTAATAAAAGAACTCAAAACTATTTTCTCCAATATTTTGAATTGTATTGATCAAATCTGTTTTTATTGAAAACTGTTTAGCATGGTTGTGTTTGTTTACATATTGCCATGGCAATATTATTTATTTAACCTTGATTGAAACATTATTATTCTTAAGGAACATTTAACGGATACAAAAAACAATACATATACAGACAGCTATATCGATTGTTTATTTGATTGATTGATTTTTTTATATTATACTTTGTCCGCCCTGAAAGTGGAATATGCGAATCTAAACAACGAGAAGATGTCCGCTTCAAAAGTGGAGTATACGCATCTCCGTAATGTGAAGACATGTCTTGCCAAATCATTTATAACGAACATTGGTTGTCAGCTAACAAGTCATCTATTCCAGCATGCTCCAGCCAATGATATGATTAGCAAAACAGATCGTACGGATAATAATGGCACCATTATTAATAGAGGTCTTTATAAATATGTCGTAATCGAAATAGCTATCGACAATATACAAGTATGTTTATGACTTACGTCGGAAGTTTTTTTCGTACTAAAAATGGATTCAATTCTAATTACACATGCTGAAACTGCTCTTTGCTATGTGGTGAATTACAGGACGCCAATCACATCCTCTGAGAGTTCCCTATATGCTATACGCCACCCGAAAGAGAAGACTTTCTCAGTTGATTGTAAACAAAGTAGCTTTTAAAAACAATATGTGTGTGAAAGTATTTTTTCATAAAAGCTCGGCAAATAAACGCTTATTAATAATAAAAGAAGTATACACATTCTAGTGTACGCTGATCTTGAAAAGCTGTAGTATGAATACTTTTGAGATTTCACGTTTGTTGTGCTACTGTATACGAGAAGTATATACTTACAAATAATTATGAAAATCGTGAAATAATAAAGTTAAGTTAATAATGTATAGAAAATTCAAAGAACTTCCCACTGATATGTCATATGTCGGTGGTCATTTCAGAAATCTAAATAATGGATATGTCTTAACACGACACAGTTCATTCAACCGATGTCTACATGTGTATATATTTCTACAGGTGTGTATAAAACAAAAATATGTAAACATGAAAAGAATTTCAATACAGTTTTCTATATACAAGTGGCCAATTTTTTCAAGTGATTTGGCTCCTTGCCTAGAACGTAAATGTACAAAAATAATAACGCTTGAATTTAGAGTGAAATTGCATATTTATAATATGAGCGTTAAAACAATGCATTTTTCTCGGTTGAATCCAGGAATAGATAACTTGTTTTGACATTGAAGTGTGTAAGTATACTAACCTTTAAACAGATTAATTGCTATCAATAGAACTAACTACGGCTTGGCGTCGAGTATAAATCGTCTATTAGACGTCAAATTTGCTGATTCCCTTATTATCTAAATCTTTATTGTTGTGCCTTTATCATAATCAATATTACCAACTGATTGTGCTTGATGAATATGATCACGCAGCAACAAAACTTTTGTTAACTTCCATACGGAACATTATTAGTAACTTTTGTCTTCTGTGCTCTTATATAAAATAAACCAAATCCTATATTGACAACGTCTCCTCCAGATAACGTAGACATTACCGTGCACGCCTTGGGTCCAGGGTATGTGGGCTCGATATCCACATCATCTGTTGGATTTAAAAATGCAGGATTGGATGCCCATTGGGTTGAACAATTGTCTAACTCAATTCATTTGAAAAATAAGCTGTCAAGACATTTCTTCACACTGTGTAGTTCCATATACTCCACTTTCGAAACGGAGATAGTAAAAAATAAACAAATGGAGCGCAGTTAATTAGTCTTCTTCTTCCATGTCCGTACCAAAAGTGGAGCATATGAACGCCGCGTGCCACCTCCGAGAATTCCTGTCACCCGCCAGTATTCTTGCGTCCTCCCAGGTCATACCTGCATCCCGTAACTCTGCCGAATAAATTCTATAGATAGTATTTAGCGGCGGCGACGTAATTAATCAACCTATACTTAATGATCATCTTACTTTTCCAAAAAACAGGTCAATATTCCATAAAAATTACCAAAAATGAAAAAAATAATAATTATATTGCTTTAACATTTGGTTGATGTTTTTCAAAATGTTGCCAGAATATATATTCATAATTGTATTTGATAATTTCTTTCTTGTTTTTATAAATAATTCATACTAATTCATCGTGCGTGATAAATACAACGGAAAGTCATTGTTTGGCATTTAAAGGGTCAATAGTTGTGTAATACGTTACGATTGGTCAATATTGGACGATTGTTGAGCAAGTTCAAAACGCCGCTGAAGGTTCAAATCCCGCAACTGTATACGATTTAAAAAAAACAAATATATATAATTGGATATCCAATCGCTCGAGTGATTAGCTAACGATCAGTCGTGATGTCAACTGTTCATATGGTCATTAATACATTTCAAACAGTATTTAGTCAATTAAAATAACATTGAAAAACTATTATATAATCTAAATACCACCAACGTCGAATTTAAGGACAAAGAAAAATTCATCTCCATAGATTTCGTAATAAAAATTTGACAAAATTAATTGGGTGATGTTATTTGTTTTAAAATTATGAATTATTCGAATACAGTCGTATTTTTTAATTAATTGACTCATTTTAAATTATAATTGTGCTGATAACGTATAATAATATGATAAGTGGAATCATAGTAATTTCTGTGAATAAAAATATAATATAAAATAATCTAGTGAAATTAGGCAAATAAATGTTCTAACTCCCTAGAAATTCCAGTAAATCTGAATTTTGGTGTAGACTTTTACATTATGGTTCTAAACAAAATATCAAAAGTCTTTATCCGAGGCTTGAAAAAGAAATACGTGGGGTCAAAGATCACCAAAAACGTTTTTTTGTATGTCACTTTTAGGGGAAAATATTGAATGTCAAGCTTGTAGATTAATTTTCATAGAAAAAATACAATATTAACCGTTTTGTAGATGATTCGACTTACAGAGTTATAACCTTTATGCTTCTAATGAAACTTGCACTTCTTTCCTCACCATCTTTAACTTAGGCTGTACAAAGTGCGGTTTTTTATGTGATGTATGTGCAATAACTATGAAATGTCTAATTTTACTGGACTATAAGGCAAATACAATAGATAATGTATTAAACCAGAGTTACTCGTAAATAAGCTTACATTATATACTATTTTAAAATACGTAATTTTTAAGCAATATTTAAAACATGTTTTTACTAATATCAACCCAGAGCCGGCTCAAGGTACTATGTGCTTAGGGGCGCCATGAAAGATCTTCTAAAAGAAATAATATCCAATTGAAAATATTTAGTTAATTATTATTTCAATCCAACGTTTTTTTAAATGGAAAAAGGCACGATCATTTATATATATAAATGAAAACATTCAATATTAACGACACAGAAAGATACGTGTATATTTATAACGGCTAAAATATCCATGAAGAAGTGAAAGTGCAAATTTCGAACAAATATTTTATGTGCAAGTTGGATACATAGGTTTATAAGTGTTAGAAATTGCCGATGTCTAATAGAAAATACAGGATAATGCTGCAGAAGAAATAGGTATAGAGAATATTTTATTTTATTTATTATATTTTATTGTGGTTAAAAATTAATCTCCCCGGTAGCGTTGTTGGTAGCGTGCGTGCCTAACGATCCGGGGAATGC
>JAGVSQ010007234.1:0-15536 GCA_022683975.1 Rhyacophila evoluta
ATTTTGTGGCACGTGTCACGCAAACGCGTATGTTGCATGAAGTCTCGATTTACGCTGTTTCGATTTACGCGGTTTCTGTTGGAACGTATCTACCGCGTAAACCGAGGGATGAGTGTACTTCACTTTCGGAGCGGAGATCTTCACACTATGTAGATCCATATGCTCCACTTTGGTAGCAAATATTACATATGAATATATATTATTTCAAAATATATACGGGGTGTGAACCTCTGACATCCGGTATTAAAGCGTGAGTGCTAATCTACCTAATCACAATCTCGACATTATATTATTCTTGTATGTATATATTTGTATAATACAGATCGGGTTTGTATATTTTCAAACGTCACGTGACCATGTTTTAATATGTTTACAAACATTAAAGCCGTCCAAATTTGACTAACACTATCCAATGTGATGTGACACTCTTCCTCCGGAGATCACCAGCGATCTCTCACTTTTTCTATCGCTATCAAGGGCCGATACATCACTTTGAGAATCACTGGTCTGTATTTATAATATTTAATCAGCAAATGAAACATTTAACGAAGTCTTAATATTGTCGTTCATAATGTGTTGCATGGCTTCTCGATGTTATATAATTCTATATGTTATGCTCCAAAAGTGAAGCATATGGATCTCTATAGCCTTTGGACAGTGGGAAGACTTACATCTTTTCTTAGATTTGTTTTCATCAGAATAAAATATCGGTCAATTCCTCAAACTATTGAGTGCGCAGTCCTAAATTTTTGAATTTTAACAAACTCTTACATAACTGTGGAATTCGAACTCGCAATCTCCGCTGCTGATTGCCCACTTAGCCACTAGCGGATACTATTTATACAATAGATTTTTTCGTATGTATTTCAAATAATGTGATTGGATACACATTAATTCATGTTCATAAATAGTAATAGTTCATTCCTCCTATTTAATAATACATATTATTTTGGAAATGAAACAAAATTGAAAATTTGGATTCATTTACCGAAAATTATCCTGAAAAAATATCCTGAAATTAATTAGCGTTAGTGAAAAGAGAGGGAATCAAAAGAGACTCAAAAAGACACCTGAAAGACGAAACCTTATAAGGATGAACTTTCAAACTGTATAGAAGACTATCAAATAAACTATTAGTTTAATTTTAAATAATTTTCTTCCTGACTCCGTCGATATTGGAAACTTATAAGGTAATATAAATATTTTTCTTAAGTCACCTATTATATCTAAATGAAATTCTTGCCGGCAATCCACCTACTCATTAATAAAATTTCGTCAATTCAGAATAACCATATTGTATTAAATTACAAGCATTGTTTCCGTGGTAGCTGAGAGGTTGACGTACGCGTTCCGCATCCGGGGTATGCGGGTTGATTCCTACATCTGCTGGGTGAAAAATTGTCTAATAATCAATCCTCGTCAAAAATAATGTTTCAAGACATGTCTTCACATTGTGGAGATTCATACATTCCACTTTCAAAGCGGACATATTTACAGTGTGTAGATCTATATGCTCCACTTTTGCAGCGGGTGCGGTAAAAAAATACTATACTTTTACACATAGGTAATAGATTATTGGTTCTAACACCATCAAGAATCTTAACGGTTACTAAATTATCAATATTAACCTTGATAATTATATCACATCCGAAGTTTCCATCATCAAAATTAATTAAATCATAATACTATACTTTAAATATTCCGCTATTTGAAAATGGAGTCCTTACGACATGATCTTGGCTTTGTTCAATATTAAATTTAGTTCAGTTCGCTCTGCCCTCACTGCGTACTGATATCGAGTGTTAAAAGTGTATTATTAATCACACAATCGTGACTTTTAAAATATGATGCTTCAAATTCGTATTTCAGTTTTATCTTACATAACCTAATGAAATACCATGAAGTTGAAAGTACTATGTTTTATAATTGGCCCAAAAAACAAACTGAAAAGACCCTTAAAATATATCGATTTTTTTTTCTTGGAAATAAAATTTCAATTGGCCTTTGCCAAAACTCTTTTTTGTCTTGTAAAATCAGAGCCAATATCAAGGCGCCGGCAATCCGAGCGGTTATCGGGGGCGCCATTTACTTAGGGACGCCATCGAGGAGAAAAAGTAAAGATACAATAATAAATGAAATTTTGTTTTAATTCGACGTCTTTAAAATGAAATAAAGGTAAATTGGTGATATAAATATATTAAGAGTTACTTTTAACGACGTACAAAGATGCAAGGTTGCCGAATCTGTTGTGCAAATTTATGTAGAGATTTTTATTGTAATTGGCCTATTGCCGTACGATACATTTTTACATTTTTCATAGATTTTTACATAGTTAACTCATTTTAATATTTTTAGTTTTGTCCCTTTTTTATAATAATGTATGCATAAAAGGGGGCCGAAATCGCACAGGGCGCCAGCAACCTTGGTCCGACCCTGTTTATAATACATTTATACTTTAATGCAATCACACATGAATTTATTAGTTATCGGATATATGTAGTATACTACAAAGTCATTAAGTAGGAATATATATTTCTTCCAGTCGGACCTCCCTTTTGCGTATCTTTTTATACGAGAATGAAGTTGTTTGGTGAATGTTTAATGCAAATCCGTCGTATCTCGTTGGAGATACATACATATTTAAATTATAATAATTGATTAAATTGTCGGAGGAAAATAAACAGATCAAAACGAGAACGAAGTTGATGGTAATTCTGTTTGTGAAGAACCATTGCCTTTGCCATACAGATCTGATGCACGAACTGGGATGAACTACCCAGAGATTGGCCACGGCAGTAAAACACTAAATATAGATATTTACCGTCATAAATTGTGATTTTTTGTTATTGGTGGCCAATCACTAAGTAGTTTACCCTATCGTTTATTAATATGAAAGTGATGTCGACCGTTTGCGAACAGTTACCGTTCATTGTCAAATAGCAACGATAATACCCATATGATATAATTTGAACCTTTCCTATTCATCATCTGACATATATACTTACACCTGTGATGTGGGTTTATATAGCGTAATGAACGTGATGTACACCTCAATGTACCATAAATGTCCCATGAGCGGATTTCCATGGCATTGGTGGGTGATTCCTAATCTCACAAACTAATCTCTGTTAATATCTAGCCTTGTTGAGGAGAGATCTTCTCACTAACCATAAGGTATCGCAGTTTTTTTAGAGGCTAGATATTTCATATCAATAAAACTAAAGGAATAATGTTTAAAGCTAACTTATTACAAATTTAACATCAATTTCATTCACATTTCCGAATCAATTTTTTGGCATTCGTGTTTTTCTAAATTTTATTGTCTTTTTTCATGTTATTATTACCAACTAATAATACTATAATGTTATGCATTTCATTAACTATTAAACGTATGCATATATGTTAACGCAATTAAAGCCGTTTTTGTTCGTTTTTATTGTGTATTGTCATACTATGTATTCTCTCCGATGGAGTAGAGGCTAGAGTGCGCGCCTCGCATCCAAGTAGTGCGGATTCAATTGCCGTATCTGCTGGATTTTTAACAATCCATAATTACAAAACTGGATGCCCATTGTGTTGAATTATCTGGCAACCAATTCTCGTAAAAAATAATCTGTCAGTACATACATTACTTCACATTGTGAAGATCCACATACTCAACTTTCAGATCAGTTATCGTAAAAAAATAATGCTTCATATAATTAATTTGACGTTTATTAGTTCCAAAATATCCCGCTACGAATTAATAAGACGCGCGCACGTACACGATACAATAAAACCGCCTTATTTTATAATGGGACACATAATATTTTACATTGTGTCGTCGATGAATATCGATCATCACGCCTCATTGTTATTCCACGAGGAACTGAGTACCTTTATTTATAATGTCCGCTGTCGTCGCAATGCCTACTCTCCAATTAATTTCTCCGGCTAATCAGATGCCGCATTAATCTTTCCAGCGAGTTTTCCTCTGTTTATCTTAAAGCGCGCAAATGCGTGAGATCCACTTCCAAATTCGCACTTGTCCCTTAAGCATTGTCATTAATACTTGTACGACGACCCCTGTTTAGTTAAGCTTATACGTAAAGTTTTATCCAAGAAGTGTGATGAAAGTTTTATTATAAATACATTATATTTAAAGCCATTTTTACCTATCAATTCTCGCACGTGCTTACACATAATCTTATAGTTAGTAAAGTCAGATGCATCAGCTTTCTTTATTTTGACTAAACTTGTACTCGAGACCCCAAGCTGTACAAAGTAAAAACTAAATGCCGCCTGTTCAATGCATGTATTCTGTCAGTGCTGATCTACGTTTGTGAAACGTGGCACCCAACAAAGGCCCAAAACAACCGTATTCTTAGCTTTGAAAACAAATGCCTGTGACGGATTCTGGGCCTACGGTGGTGTATGACTTCGTTCAAAATGAGAAGACAAGAGAACGGGCCATGAAGCTGCGACACTGGACCTTGCTCGGCCACATATTGAGGATGCCTCAAGAGAGTCTGAACCTGACCTGCATAATTCTTTAAATCGATCACTTGTCGGTATCCCGGAAGGCCGCCAAATACTCACTACAGAATGTATTCGGTAAAATTACGAGATCCAGGTATGACCTGGGAGGACGCAAGAGTACTGGCGGGAGACAGGGATTTTTGAAGGCGGCACGTAGTGTCTATATGATCCACGTCCATCATACTCCTATTATTATTTTCACTAATGATATTTACTAATTTAATGCCATAAATAGTCAGTTACATTAGGATTAATTGGTAGGATGTTATATGTTCGCTCACTGCCCACATATAATGTACCCTGAAGATGCCGAAAGGCGAAACCCGGGTCGCTTACAGTGATCTCACATATGGAAGCTTACCAGTTTTAAATAATTTGACATTTAAAATCAATTTCCATCAAGCAGCATCAGTCAAAAATATTAATTAAATAAATAAATACAATTTTATAGAATAATGATGTAAATTAAAACAATATTTAGTAAGTATTTTAAAGGCTTTGTAAAGACATCATCCAATTGATATTATTTACTATCCTGCCAATAATATAATTCTGAAAATAATAACCAAATCCGATGTATTTTTTTTAATACTGATTGGTCAGATGTTAATTTGTTTTTTTTCGTTTGGATTTTCTTGAAAATTTGATTAACTGTAGCAAAGATCATATTCAAGTTTCATAACAAAAATATATCATCACGTAATTAATATCTTGGATGCGGCCCAATATAATTATCTACATGGACTCGTTAACTATCTCTTAGCATGCAAGAATATATTAAATTCTTATTCGGCGGCTATAGCCGTGTTTACGGGAACTGAACAACGGTTCAGGAAATGCATACACCTCAACATCCGATCAACAACGAACCAGCGACGTATTTCGTGGCTAGAAGTCTAATTATAATATAGCGATTTTATCTTGGATGGCCTCCCACCTAGTTAATTGAGGCTGCTCGTCTAGTTGCAGGTGCTATGCCGTGAGTGCTTTGTTATCCTGAAAGCCACCCCGAATCATGCCTTAACTCCTGACACATAAAACGCCATTCCCTTATCTAAACCACGTATATTATGCATCCTCCGACAGCACCGCTTTTAATCTTTCAATAATGGCACAAGTTAAATTGATCCGATTTTCACGAGAGCGTTTAAAGTATGACATCAGAATTCTTTAGATGTTTCAGTGCGGCATAAAGCATTTAACTGCTACAAAACGATGATATCAGCGAGAAATGCCTACAAACATCGTTTTGCGTATCTTTGTCCATTTTTTACGTTAAAACGCAGTGAATACGAAATATACACAGTGTTTTAACAGATTCAGTGTTACTAAAATATCATAAACAAAATAGTGGAGTGCTCTAAACTTATTCTCATCAATAAATAAAGCTGTTGGGACAGGTGCCTAGCTTTAGGTTCCAACCACTCTCAGATCATTTCAATTCATAGAAATGCGCGCTTCTCAAAACTATTCAATAAAGCTGAGGGTACGATAGATGCCACCGCGGCAAAGCGACGGCAACAGAGTTGCAAAATAGCTATAAATAGTTGAGTGAGTGAGTGAGCAAGTTGTTGTGATGAGAACGTGTTGTCGCGCTGCCGAACTTGCTCACTCACATATTTATAGCTATTTTGCATCTCTATTGCCGTCGCTCTGCTATCGTAGCTCCGGTCTAACGCGTCTAATGGGGGCTCAGTGTTCAGCGTGTCAAGTAATAATACAGTATTTTTTGTATCAAAAAACCTAAGTAAAATTCTTGCTAAAATTGTTAGATTTTTACAAACATCGTAGAAGGCAAATGTCGAAAATAAAAACTATTGTAAAAAGTATTGTTTCTTTTTCTTCTTCTTTAATTACTTTCCTTGTGCACGAGATTTCCTGCCACTCTCACTACCTCCCAGATCATGCCAGCGTCCTGTAACTTCAATCTATACTTTGATACGCTGCAGATAACTGCACCGAGTCGGATTAGTTTTGAAATTTAATAACGAGTATTGAATATATTTTAAAAGTTTTAAATAAAAACCCGTAACTAATAAATACTTAATTTGTTTTACTTTATTCAAGATAATTTCGAAAATTATCATCAGTTACCATGAAATGAACGCTGAATTAGGCGAAATATTATTTTCGTTTAATTGATGTTTCTAGTTTCACTAAAGTATCAATTAAATCATGAAGAATAGTTGACAATAATAAATTCTAAATATTCTCTGACAAATCTGTTTAATTATAAAATGTTCATAATTAATTATACACCGTTTTCAACTGACATTTAACATCATAAAAGTTTACACAGGTCGTAAATCAAAGCTTTTTTGCCGCTACTAAATATTTCCCTTGACGTTTATAAAAAGTACATTAGCCAATTACGTAGTTTCATAATTGTCTCGGCATGATGAGGCAAAAAGTCTACAATTTGATGATTTGTCAAAAGTTTAACCGGCAAACTTTTTCTTAGATAGTAAGTGCCTTGAAAAAGAATTGCAAATCGCTACTAACTCTAACGTCACTTTTTCTTAACTTACCCGTCGCAGTTTTAATCATTACTAGTGCCCTTTTCTTTTTATTTCATCCTTCTCTCAATCACACTTGTACGCTTTCATAACGGTTGTCTTAACTGTGTGAAATGTTTTTCGAAACTCTGGCACCTAAATTTTATTTTAACTTACAAGTTATTCTATGGTTACTATCTAAAACACACTTTTCATAATTCTACTTTAAAAAACTTATAACGGTTAATTTTCTTACAAATTTGCAAGCAATTGGCTGATGAAAATTTGTCGTGAAAAACGTACATCTTAATCTTTAATCCGTCAACTCCATTCTGAACATCTTCCCACTGCTGATATCCACATACTCTGAAATATAAATCTTGACACTGTTGTAAACGAATGATCCATTTACGGATCGTGCATGATAGAGATATTGAATCAAACATTGAAATGTTACACGTTACAATCTAAATTATGTTCTAACGGATCGCTATACGAAATCGATCGTGTATTTGTGTTTTGGTTGTCGATACATTTTAGACATTTTTAAAGTAAATATTTGAAAATGATGCTTAACCTATTAACATACACTCGGATATCAAGTTGTTTATTTTTTTTATCCACTTCTTTCGTATTGATTTGATTTCTTAAATGAAAAACATGGAACATGGATTGGAGAATCTATACCGCTGGACACTTTTCTCTTTATTTTGTCAGATCATATCAAAATTTAGTAGCTGTGTTAAATATATCTTATTTAAATTCTATTATTAAACGGCTTTGTTACATAACGGAATCCATCTTATTTGAATCATGAGGCAAGTCGGTTTGAGTCTTCAGATTTTTCCACTGTATCTTTAGCTTTATCTTCCGGCGTCGTAACGTAAGTTGCCACATATGTTTATAAAACATTTACAAATTATCTGTTAATTCAAAAATGTGCCAATAGTACAATAGATTGCAAAAAATAAACCAATATTTTTAAAAGTGACTTAGAGCAAAAATCAAAATGCGTGTTCCTGCAATTTTAGCGACGGTATAAATTATTTAGGCGTGTTTCTTAATTGAAATAAATGTGTCTTATTGATATATAAACAAAACATTTATCGAAAAATATATAGTGTTATTATTATTTTTTAATGAACGATTAAAGAAATATACTCCAAAAACTCTAAACATCTTGGATTTAAAGATTCCCATTTTAGATATTGTATGGTTCAGTTCAAGTCACGATATTCCGTATGAACTTCCTTAAACAGTGGCACTACAATAGTGAATAATTGGGCGCGGTCGGGGGTCTTAATTGTGTATCCAATGAATGACTCACTTCTGCGTTCATTCCGACTTTCGTGCACCACACTGGAATTCAAATTCCACTGAAATGCACAAATTCCCACCATTATTATTTCAATTCCCGCTGTGCCACTTATTTACATCCTGGAGTTTATTGGCAACTATAAAAATAATACTCCCAACTCCACCTCTTTTGAAGTTTTTTTTTATACGTGGCTTGGCCTAGTTATACACTACTTATTTATTTACACTGTAACTATTTTTGGCATTTTGAAGTTCTACCATATTAGATGAAAGACGGGCTAGGTTTATTTTACCGATGAATGTTAACACTTTCATTGCGATGCTGACAACGTATGCATCTCAAGGTCATACCGAAATAATAGTTTAAAGATGGTTTCTATAAAATTAAAAAAATAGATCTTTCATGGTTTCTTTTCTAATCTAAGCGTACAAAATTATGCGAAACATTATTCGATTTGACTGCGTTGTAATAAGCATGAATTTCAATCGGTATTCAGTATTTTAAGGCTGTGATTGTTGAGAATTTTTTGACCTTGATGTCGGCTATCTTGGATGTAATTTTTCATTTCAAGTATGTCCGCTCCGAAAGTGAAAGATATGGATCACCACAATACGAAGATTGCTCTTGACAGACCGTTCTTCACGAGGATTGGTTTACAGCAAATTGCTCAACTTCTTGGGCATCCAGTCATGTTACTTTGACTGACGTTGCCAGGCAACAGTATATTAATATCATACATAATTTAGCTCATTTAACCAAAGGGGACCAATCAACTGTCTATAAATCATAAGGATAACTACTAATAAGTAAAAATAATCTTAAGTCGCGTATCATTGCATGTTGATACCAATTCCATATATTATTAACAGCCATACGACTTCATTAAATCGGCACACTTCTTGTTGAATATGTATATTGTTCCACTAAAAACAAATTACACATTTAGTATCTGTAATAATTTAGTAATTGGCTCACAATATATACAAATATTTTACAGTATGATGGAAATCTAACGTCACGCGTTACGTCTCGTCTTAACGATACTTGTGACCCTATTTATAGTCCTTTCACAACAAAATTTTTTATACAGTTGTGAGATTTGAACCCGTAATTTTGAACGCGTGCTTCCTAATCCGGCTACCTAGTTCTTGATATCTCGTATGATTTATTGCACGTAGATTAAATGGACCATTCATGGATTCATTCATTCATGCACCGATCACTCCATTCATGATTTTCTTGTACAACTTTTCTATTATAATGTTTGTTGCAAACAGGATACAGCGTATTATTATATGACTGTCTCCAGGACACTAAGCGGAGGCGAGTCAGCTCCATACGCCATATTTGCATATCGTTGTTATGTCTTATTTAATTCCACCGGAATCATGCACCCACGTTCACATTGCGAAGACTATGTCATCTTCCTTAAAATCAATCCAATCTGATATTGTCCTGACTCCTTAGCCTATTTAAGAAATATACTCGTTTAACACGTCCACTCGTTGGCACTTTAACTCTTGCCTTACTATGCCAAAAGCTACGATACTGGACCACTAGCTTCCAGCTAAAAATACATATTTTACATTATGTAAAATTTGCCAGTATCAATCAATGATTTTAATAAGCCGTAAAAATCATTTTATTTTGTATAAGTCAAAATATATTTAATAAAAGAAATGAGAATATATCGGCGGAAATAGAAGCGACATCCAAATACAAATATCTTTCGTACACTAAGCTGTTGTGTCTAACCGCTCAAGATCTTCTCCCAATCTTCCCCTCTGAGAAGTAATCATACGTAACGATATCATTCAAATGAGTGATCGAAGCTACTCGATATACGCACTTGCATCATCCAATATACACACACACATATCGATTTGACGCAATAGAATTATTTTTGTTGATATTGATGTATGTTTTTGTTTCGTTGTGGCATAATTGAAATCATATGAGTTTTTATGAGAGGAATATAAATTATGAAGAATTCACAATCAGTATATTTGGGGGGAAAAAAATTATTTAAATACTGGTCACTCAATATTCATCATAGACTATACAAGATAACGACGGACAAATAGACGCAATCAATAAAAATCTTTAAAAAATTATGAGTTTCTTCTTAAAAAATTCCCTCAGTCTCTAATAATAAGGTTATTAATACTTAGATGTTTTATTTCTAATTGTTTTAGTGTCGATATCGTTTTTTTTCAGTAAATATTGATAAGAAGTAAGTGTATTTTTTCCCTTTCTCTTGGCGGTTAAAGATAAATAGTTCTTTCAAAACAACATGTATATCTTTTCTGATATTCGATAACAGTAAAAAAGCCTATTGTATCGGAGCATTGCATTATTTCATTCAGGCCGACCCCTCAACGCAATAATACTCAATCATTTGGAAGGAAACCATTTTTATTTTTCGGTTTAAAACATAACATATTATTGCCATGAACATGTAAAAGCAATTTTCTATATCCTCGAATAACGGAGGGAATGCAAATCAAGATGGCAGCGGTCGTATCTAGAATATGACGTTTAAAAACAGAACTGACACCCGGCGGAAAAGTGCATTCGAAATTCAAATTTCCGCCGCCGACGTATGAAATGTCGCCATTTGAAGTAAAAACGGGAATTGCAAATTTGTTACGTACACGAAAAGTGCATTTGATACGTCTGGTAACATTATATTTTGTTTGATTGCACATCAGTGCAAAATTTCACTTCAGCAAATGAGTAAATTATTTATAGGATAGAGTAAAAATACTAGAAGATTTTTATTAAATATTTTATCACGTTTAATTTACATTTTTAAACACAGTTTTTTGTCACATTTTAACCCCGTTTTATCATGTTTTTTCGATTCGATATAAATGTATCCATATTAAAAAAATAAAAACACATTTTTGGATGACCATCGGGAACGATTGAGTAAATTCCAAAGTCGGAACGGATATGGTTGCATAATATATTTTTCAACATTTTATTTATTACGCCACATTGAAATAATTAAACTATGGCCTCTGGGGCGCACTCAAATTAATATATAATGATAAAAAAGGGATAGAAAGACCAGTGGACTCTTTTTACTTATTTCTACTGTATTAGCTAATAATTTTGCTTTGGACTAAGATCCTCTTATGCCTTAAAGCATTATTACTGTTAAAATCCTTTTACCCCTCGATATATATTCGTAAATATATCATTAGTTACATATATTATTGTTTTTATTTGAAAAAAATATACAAAACACGTATCGTAAACACCTTATCATAAAAAGTATTGATTAGTTAGATTAACAATATATGATATAAAAATTATATAACATCATCTACATGGCGGTACTTGTATGATAGAGGTAGTAATAATGGGACTAATAATCGAAGTTTGAAATTTTTCTGGTAGCGTAGTTGGTAGCGTACGCGCTTGTCGATCGGGGGAATGCGGGTTCGATTCCCCATCTGTCTGATTTTTAAAATCCGAAAATACAGTACTGGATACAAATTGGGTTGAGTAATTGTCGGACAAACAATACTCGTCAAAAACAATCTGTCGAAATGTCTTTCACATACTCGTCTTTCGAGGTGGATGGATATCTTAGTAGTAAAAGTCCAGTAAACGTATGCAAAGTAGATTTGAACCTATAAACTAACCAAACTATGAGCAAAACTGTAGATAATACTTAAATTATATTATATTACAATGTGTCTTAAATAGCGATTGATTAAACCTCTCTAAGCGATATCCGATCTTAAACATAAATAACGTTAGTTGGTCAATAATTTCTTATTGGGGTACACTCTTAACTGCAGTAAAAGGGTTCTAGGTGTTTCACTTATAAAGTGACACCTGAGATTTGGCTTATATCTCGGGATATGCATTAATATTTAGCCTATATTTTATAGATATCATTATGCTTAGACTTACCGCATCAAATTTTAATATTTAACGCTTACTGTGTATTTATACACCTGCAATATAAACGTTTATATGTTCATCTTCTTTAGTGATCATTATAATGTTGAAATATCAGGCATATATCATCAAAAGCGCCATGGTGAATTAGTGCACACGACATCCATAGAGCATAGAGTATGAAATATTTTTTTATTTGGCGGGAAAATTCGTTTGTCAGTTTATTATTTATAAGCGAACGTCTTAATTTAAATATAAATTAATATCAGTCGCAACGTGTTTGTTGTGTTACAGTCAAGGCATCATGTAGTGGGCAGGTATCTCTCTATTCATCTCTACCTCATTTATCTTCTCTCTCATTTGATTCGCGGGTCCTTTATCTCCTGCGAGAGAGTGAATTTGTATTCATAACTTACCCCCGCTATTTGTTGCGAATGTCTCTCGTTCGGCCTGCATATTTATGGAAATTAGGAAGCCTTTATTTTATTACAGTCTGAATTTTTATCAAAAATTTCAATGGGAATATTATGGTAAAAAACGAGGCCACTTCCATTGAACTTCATTTACATTTCACCAAAAACTTGAATCCAACTTTTTGCATATTGATATATTCATTAAATTATTAATAATGAAACTGTTCATTACAATTAATAGCTTCATCGAGCAACGTTACATTAACTTTTTCAACCCCTCAGTATTCATGTACATAGAAAGAAAAATGGCTAATTTTTAAGTTTGGACTATATCCACTCCGAAAATAGAATGCATAGATCCCCACAGTATGAATATATCCACTTCAGATACTAAGTATATCCGATCTTCACAATGTTTAGGATTTAAATCAAACTAATCCACCACTGTTATACTCTTGACATCGTATTCACCTTTTAGGTGTAGACTATTCCAACATAGTATATCTTTCAATTCTTAATAGCTATATAATACATTAATTTAAGAATTTACTCTTATTAATACACATTTTCACTCCAGAAATTAAGCCCATTGTAAATGAAACTGTTTACGTCGTTCGTAAAAAGGACCATTATTCTATTCATATTACTATGAATATTATACTTTGTGGACATAGCTGTTGCGAAGGCAACTTTATAACTCGCCATATGACGTCGCAATCTTCCTAAATTTCAGCACGAATCGCGAGAACTAATCCGCTTAATTGATTGGTGCAAACGCGAAGGTCGAAACGAATCGAATATGTGTTTTCTTTCAACCGATAAATTGGGACACTTACAATAACACCTTCGTTGCTAGTTTTCTTGAAGTTAAAACAAAGAAACTTAAATTGTTACGTAGTGTATCAAGTAAATTGATTATGTACGCTGATCATTCTGTAATGCAATATTTTAACAGTCCGTATGAATGATTTATTTCGCTTTTTTATTTCAAAAGATTTTGCTACTTGAGAATTCTCCGTCCGCCCGAGGAGACTGTTTAGTTTTCAAATTGCGGTAATTTATCTTTTCTATTATCTTTTCGGAAGTAAAATAATAATCTCACTTGTTTCATAAATGCTTTGCAATTAACAACCTAACAATTTATGGAAATTTGTGGCTATCCAACGCCGCCAACTCAGCAAAATCTCTGCTTAATACAAGTATATTACAACATAATATTTTTATATTAGAAATTAGCAAAATTTGTTTTAATATTCTTAACGATTATTATATTTACATTATGTAAAATAATTTTAGAAAGGTTGCGACGTCCTACGGAGATTGTAAACGACTCACCTCATAATTTCAGCTAGTAAAATAATACAAAATTATGCTGGAGATTGTCACTTGCTCTAAAGCTGTTGCACTTCGAAGTCTTTCCTGGAGCACTTTCAGCAATTCCTCTTTCATACTGACTTACGTTCATTGCGCCATATTGATTAATTTTAATTTATTTCGTAATTATTTAAATTTCAAAATATTTTATACGATAATAGAAAACAATTCAAGGTGGTTTACTCTCAACAATTTATCGGTAAAGTGTGATTGTTTTTCGTCAAACTTAATATGAAATTCGGGAATATTTATATCATACCGACATGTCCGTTTTGTGAGAGGATTTACATTTAATGATAAGCTACTAATTCCTTAACTGTTATAATTATGGTGTCGAGCTTATTTCGAAATTCGGCTAGACGATGATTTATGTTGACACATCTATAAGTTAGTAACCCGTTCTATGTCGACTTTCTGATAATTTATTTTGTCTATGGTGATTTTAAACACGCTAGAGCTGTATCAGTCTTGCTTGTTAAATCATTTGATTTGTCTCATTTCTTGTAAATACAATGTATATATAATAAATTATAAATTGTATACTTAATATTTTCTTTTTTCTTTTAATTCTAGGTAAGGAATTGGCACAATTTCTCCGCTTCGCAGTCATTCATCAAAATTTGGCAAGACAAATTCATTCCATTGATTATTAATTAGGCGAACCTAATGAACCTTTTAATTTAATATCGTCCAATCGTAAGTAATTCTACAAAATCTCTTAAGTTTTCTTGCCTGTGAAGAAACGTACCCACCGTATCCATCCGCTCCATCTATACATTCCAAAATTATTTGACATATCCTGGAACTTTAACATTCAGAATGAATTCATAAATATAGCTCGAATTGTCTCATTTTTTGTAATATCATTAGGTTAAAATTTTTAAATTAAATGAAAAATATATCTTTTTTTAAGATATCGTTTCGTCTTTGTGTTAATCATAACGTTGTTAGCATGTTCACTTCTTCTTTTTTATGTTAGCTTCGTAATTTAAGAATATGGACAATACATGACAGCTCTACAAATCCCTGTCGTCCGCCAATGTTCTGGTACCCTCCCACTCCATGTTAGCCTTCCGCTATTACAGATACATCCTGTTAATATGCAGTATAATATATATCAGCCTCTCAGGATGCCCAAACGCTATTGGCTTAAAAAATAGACAAAGTTGACATTCTTTGGGCACCCACACCATATGCTTGATTCAGGACCGATGCAACACTCGACTGTTCTAGTAAAGAGTATATACTTAATCCGAGTTTCATGTGTGCTTGAGAGACGTGAGGAATCATTCCAGTGTGCTTCTTACTCGTTTGATAATTCACAACACCTACGCCTCATATTTTGCACTATGAAATTATTCATAAAACTCCCCGGTAGTGTAGTTGGTAGCGTGCGTGCCTAGCAATCCAAGAAATGCGCGTTCGATTCCCCATCTGTCGGATTATAAAAATCCGAAAATACAGGACTGGATGCCCATTGGGTTGAGTAATTGTCTGACAAAT
>JAGVSQ010007235.1:0-15535 GCA_022683975.1 Rhyacophila evoluta
TTTTTTATTATTTTATATAATATATATTTAGAAAAGCTTTTTTCTTTAAATCCACTATTTTTTATTTAATCTGAAATGTTCCCCGTGATGTGATACCTTCATCCGACAGAAAGCAGACATTTATAAATATGCAAATTCTTTATTTTTCCCCAGATTACATACATATAATATTATTGTTATGGTCTTCTCTTAAAAAGATACTCGTACTCTGGTAGCTGAGAGGTTTGCGTCCAAACAGAATCCAGACATGCAGGATTGGATACCAAAAGGGTTGAGTAATAGGTTGATATATAATTTAAAATCTGTCAATAAATATCTTGGCAATTCAGAGATTCATATATTCCACAAAATAATGATAATAAATAATGTACATATGCATGTATACGAGTGCCGCGCCTGGTATTGCAGTTTGCATGTTAGAATCACGAAAATGGATAGAATTTAAAAAAAAACTCAATAACATGAGGATAGACAGTAGCTTGAGCAAATGACTGATAATAGTTTTTGTGAAAGGCAATCTAGTATAATAAATATTTACATTATAGAGATTCATATGTTTCTCGATTCGAGTCAGATCTACAATAGTAAAATGTTTAAAACACTGGCGCTGACCAATCCGAAAATGGAGTATATCCAAATCTATTCCTAACAGTATATTTCTTGAAAGTTGGATATCAGCTGATTGCTTATTGGGCATAATATTTATATACAAAACGTACATAAATACATTTTTGAACTGTCAAAAAATTAAATAGACAGTATCAAACATGTTTTAATAATATGGTACCATATTACACGTTTATTCATCTATAGTAGTAGTTCTATCTTTGATTAGATTTTACTAAAATGTATATGTCATCTCGGTGGCTGAGTAGACGAACGTACGCGCTTCGGTACTGGAGGTTTAGTTTTTAATCCCCGCAGTGGAATAAACTTTTTATATTGCTGTTGTATTGTCATGATAAAGATGATTCGATATTTTTCAATCTAATAAACTGTGTCAATCAACGTTTCTTTAACGTGCAAAATACACCAAAATTAATTAATTGAATTGTTCAATGAAATTGTGTCAGAAAAGCAACGAATTTCCCGTCGGAATATATAGATATTTGCCGAGAGCGCCATCTCGAAAACAAATAAACGCCTTAATTTCGTTTGACATTCGCTTTGTTATTCAAGTAACAATCGTATTAAATTTTCTAAGTGACTACGTACTCAATTTGATGTTAGTCATATGCATTCCAAATGTGGTCGTATTTGTGTTGCTTTTAAAATTAATCTCGCGGTTTTCTCCCGCAACGAATTCTGCAAATAAACGAGCTCGATTCATCTTCTTTGCCCACTTTCCCGTTTCATTGTCTTTGCTTTTACAACTTAAACTTCTTAACGAGCGCCTTCAATATAAACTAGAGATAATTTGGCGGCATTTTTCTTCGTTTCTTTAGCGAGATCTTTCTGCACGACTGCATTTGCATAGACAGCGACTGAAACAAAGTTAGGAAATTACATTTTAAATTTTTTTTCTCACAGAAATCAATATTAAAGAAAAATCAATCCCTTATAAATAATCCATCGGCTTAATATTGACTTGTATGTCCCTGATAACTGTATGAATATAATTGTTTTTAATCAAAATTACTTTACAAATAATTAGGTTACGTATTAGTATTTATTCTAATCCATAGATATAATTAAAATGTATATCACAGATATTTTCAAAGCAGGTGAGATCATTGGAATCAATTCGCTGTATTTGATTAACATGTATTTGTTAAAAGTTAGATCAATAAGTCAAATATAATGTATTTGCAAAGAATCTAAAACAGTTTCATATGAATTCGTAATCAACTTTTCAATACAGCTGAAGAGGTATTAAAATAATATTTTCAATCACTTTTTTTTATCGCGTTTGTTTGTTTGTTTGTCACATAGTTTTATTTTTGAAAAGCTAGACAATGAAGTCTCTTTATTGACGAATATAAACAAACTGTCTTTGTAATGGAAAATAAGAACTTCAATACTAAAGAAAAACTGATTCATATTCAGCTTGTTTTAGAATACACTATATATTAAAGGAGAATTTCCGATATTAACTCAAGAGATAAGACGATGATATTTTACCGGCTTATTTTGGGTTACTAATAAGTCCTACTGATCCCTCACCTTTTGTATGAAATTCATACGCAAATATTATATACTATTAATACTATCAAGCATCTTCGATACCCAAGTGCACTAGTGCTTCAAGTTCGACTTGAGAAATTTTAAAAGTTTATTTCAATATGAAAAAAATATTGTTTCAAAGAAAATAGTTGAAGTATTTTTTATGACTTTTACGTATCCAAAAATATAGATAATCGTATTCGTACACAAAGCCATCAATATTTTTTATGATATTTATTTAACAGCCATCGTGTAATTGTAGGTTACGTTACGTTTTTTGTTGATTAGTTTAATGAAGATAGATATATTTTCGATTCGTTTTTACGTAGTGTCACCTGGTATATATTATGGCAGTTCCATTATTTCTTTTCCATTGTTTTTATGCAACCGCATTAGTAAAATAGTTAATCTTCATTTAGATGCGGTTTCGATTGACTCCGGAGCACGGTATTTCCTCTGCGTCTTGTTGCGGTTTTTGGCCGTCTCATTTATCACCGTTTTGTGGCTCGCACGACGGCCCTTGCGGTAATTAACGCCGCCCTTAGTCCAAAGGGAATGGGCGGCCATTCTGTGCCTCCGCGGGCTCACGTAGCGAGGCTCGCCCTTTGGATTCTTCGTTCCCGAAAACCTGTGTGCAGTGACGATGCAGAAAGCTTTCAAGTTGAGATTAATTTTATTGTTCTGGGTCATCACGTAGGAATTTTGGGGTGTAGACAATTAATGTTCCGGCGCGTGATGAGTTTACTGAATCGTTCAATCGGGTGTCCCGAGGTATATACGTGTTTTTGTTTTATAAAGCTTTGTATCGCGGTTCTATCGAATGCTTTGCGAAAAATACTCAGTGGCTTGGAAGCTTCCCGAAGCTTTTTAGCACGGACTTTAGATTCAAAATACCGTTGTACAAAAGAGCGAACCATACAAACATTGTAAATTAAAAGTCCGCTTAAAGTTGGGTAAAAGAAGGCAAACTCGTTAGCACCAACCAACGCTTAGTTGTGAAAATATTAGTTTCAAAAGCATTCTTTTTAAGCCGTTTCCAACGAAGGAGCCTCGGTGAAATATTACGAATATCTTGTGTGATATATGTAATTAATGTTTTAAATGGAGTATTTTTACATTACTATTTTATATGCGTATAATATAGTCAGTATAAAGATATCCTCTTTGAATATGGATTTCGGCAATGCAAAGACATGTATTGAGAGTTTATGTTTCACGAAAATTAGTTTTCAGACGATTATTCAACCCAATGGCTATCTAGTCCTCTATTTTCAGATTTTTAAAACCTTTTAGAAATCGAACCCGTATCCCCCGGATGCAAGACGTGTTTTTAACAAATTCATTATCAACCAATCACTACTAATTAAATATGTATTTATTTTCAGTAAATGAGTCAATTGACAATAGATAACATTGACACACATTATTATTCGAAAGATTCTTTATATTTTAGTATATTTATGAATTCGGTCAGTTCTCGTTTTAATTAAGGTTAGTTTAAGTTCACGTGGCTTTTTTCATACACGTAATAAATTTTGTTCACAACGTTTGGTTATATTATGTAACGTATTATTGATATTTTGAGCAAAGGTCCCGTTGCTCAAATGATTGATTGACCTCGTGAGTGATTATAAGGTTTTCCATAAATCCATAAGTTTCCGTTGTTTCATAATTATGTAAAGAACGCTCGGTTAGATGTTAGATTAACAAGAAATATGCTTCGTGCGGGATTATTTAATACAGGTTGTTGGTAATACATATTACATATTTTACATTGGATTAACTTGAGAATTTACATATCGCTCTTTTATAGTTTTAATCTGAGAACATTTATAAGCCGTAAGGATAAATATTATTTATAAGCCGAGTCAAAGCTGTGCTTCCGTTTACTATTTCTTTGCTGACAATTTACGCATCAAGGGCATACAGACATACCTGCCGTACGTTCAACACCATACACGTGAATATCCAACGGTCATTGATACCAACTTCATAAGAATCGTCTAGTATTGGACTTATTGATAACTCTGCCGCTCTGGCTAATATTGGTCTGTACGTCCCTGATAACTATCTAAGAAATCGAGAACATCAACTGTTTTTCATTCTTAAATTCAGAACTATCCTGCCAGTAGCCATGCCAATGCTAAGAGCAATGGTGATGTATAACGAGATTCCCTCCGATATTGATATCTTTCACCTATGTGAGAGTGAGTTTAGATGGATACTATTATATACATTAATAGAATGAGGTATGTCTAACTTACTTGGTAGATGGTCTCTTCGTCCTTCTTTATTAAAACAATATTACCTTTTGGATAGACCTACAATTTGACTCCCGTCAATGATTCCATGTTTAAAAAGATCCTTTTGAAAAACACTGATAAAAACTAAAAACTCTTCAGATATAACTGTCAGCCTAACCTAATATAATTAAACCTAAAACCCTGGGGAGATTTACAAACGTTTTATTAAGCGTCCATGAGATTTTGTCTTGAAATACTTCAAATGCACACCGTAGATTATTTGAGAGGACAGCTTCTTTCACAGGTGCTTGGTTAAGTACAAAGAAGTGTCAATGAATTTTTGTATTCCTGTAGAAGGCATTAATAATTGAAATGATTCAAATTGCCACAATCTCACGGATATATGGATCACGGATCTCGTTTCTGACAGTAGTTAATGAATGTTTAAAATATTACATAACCTTCTGCTAATAATATTTATTATCATGCTAGATACTCCCCGAATCTTCTCAGAACGAATATAAAATGTGCAAATGCCTTAATATTATTCATAGCTCTAGCATAACGTAAATGTTCACATTGTGAAGCCGGATGTTTTATTGGTTGGAAAGATATTATTTTGGAGTAAATTTCAGTGCTGATAGAAAATTTGCTTTCGCCTAAGTAATGAAAGTTATGCAGTAGTGAGTAGACCACTCCTTGATCAATATACCTAATGGAACTATGCATATGAAAATTACGATTTTCCGTGAAATGATTTATATTAGATAACATTAGCTGTATTACATTATGTAATTACATCAATTAATTTAAACTATGATGCATAACAGCGCACATTATTAATAATTATCATATCACTCATCTTTTGCAGCTTTTAAAAGTTTATGAAAACAACGTGACCAATTTACCATAATTTTAGAGATTTCAATGAAATTTCTGTTCTTAGTATCTGTCAGCACTACAGCCTTATGTGGGGTTTCTTCTTTCGTATCCACACACATAGTGGAACACTGTATAGTAGCTCCAAGAATTAGTGCCGCCAGCCACCAGGGCCATGAGTGTATTTCTTAGCTCCACCGAAAACTTTCTGACGATTTAACCGACTTCCAGGACGACGAATCCTTGAAGTATAGGCAGAGCCTTGCGGCACATAGTTGTCGTAATATATTTTAATTTTGTAGTAGCATTTTTATAATGTTAAATAGTATATTTTTATGTTGTTTTAAATAATATACATTTAAAATATAACAGTGTGTTTGTCTTAATTAGTAAAAAAGGATGAAATGAAATGAAATTGTTCGTCGTACAGAACAGAGTATATACTAAAGGAGACAAAGAAAAATGGAGATCATTATAAAGATAAGGCTGTACCGCAGAAGATGATATACAAAATAATACAAAAATCATTCATTCAACTATAATAGCTTGTGATTTTATTATAACTGATAATTTTGAATAATTTGTGTCCCTGCAATGTGAATACTTTTTTGACACATTATGTTTCTCGAAAATTGACGGTCTATTATCAATTGAACCAAACGTTTAATCTACTAAGCGTCCACTAGAGTATTTTCGTTTTTTTTATCTTTACATTGAACCCGTGACCTCCGACACAGTACCGGCCACCGAAAAATAAAACCAATATTATTTTATTCGTATTCAATATTTGGTTGAAAGAGGTTATTAATAAAAACCCACGAGTTATTTTAATCAGGTTACCTGATTATTTAAACATAGCTACGTCATCTATGAAATGAAAATTATTTGTTCCATGTTCTTTTTAAATAGCTTTTATTACGAAAAATTAATTTCAAGTATAGCTTTAAAAATCGTACGTTGAGTTACTAAGTTAATTATCTGATGCAAATTGGGAAATCATTCTGTCATGAATGTTGTTGATAGCTAATAGTTAAGCTCATATTTCCGAAGTTGAATATTTGTTTATGTGTCATTTTTATGAAATTTTATAAACTAATTTAAAATTTCTGCAGTTAATTATAATATATTCTCTCTGTTAGCGAGTTTTCTTGTAATAAAAATGTTAATTTGTTTGCCACTGCTATGCGCCTGCTGTGAGCTTTCTCTCTCGCTCTCTCCCTCTAAAAATTGAAAAGAAACTTTTGTAAGCCTATATTGGCGTGACTGGAGTAAAATGTACATTTCCATTGATTTATGAATACCGGAATAACTTCCATAGTCTATTTCGAAATAATTAAGTGTATAAGATAAAAAATATTTATTCTTTTGAAATTTTAATTTAGTAATACTCGGTATGAACTTTATTTGACGTGCAGTTAAGTTAATCTTTGTAAATTAAATTTATACTGTAATATGAAAAATCATTTTTTTTCATTTTTAGTGTGCCAGTTTGAGTTACACTATCCATATGGGACATATATGTAACCGTACATATTTTTATCACCCAACATGAACAAGTCATTTAAAATCAATTTTTAGAATTGCTAATGTCCATACGCATTAGTCTAAACATATTCAATGTCCAGCTTCGTATTATATATTCAAAGAAAATGGAGACCAATGTTTTTTTATGACAATATTATTTGAATATTTCGTTAAAAATAAAATACTACATACTTACTTGTATAGCCTATCTGAATGACTTTTTTTACGGAACAAAAATACAAAGCAGGCGAAAAGATTGTGTTTGATAACTCGATTTCGGTAAACTTTAGGCATAATATATTTGTAGTAAATGAAGTAGTTTTTATAAGCTTTTATTTTTTTAGTATTGTTTAATGAAACTGCAGTGCATGGATATTCTATAAATTGTGTATGAATATAAATAACTATTAGTATTCGATATATTCACCGTTGTTTAAGTTTTAACTGTATTTTTATGATACCAATGGCTACAGAACCGAGGTTAGCGTAGAGAGGTGAAATCTTCTAGTGTATCATGTTGTTTTAAATGTACATTACCATATATTTTATTCGCCGTCAAAAATGTAGCCAAAGCTTTTACCCACAAACAACAGCTTTGTTGGTCCCAAAATCTGATATAACATAACTGTGCATTATATTATAGCTGTAATGTGCTTTTTACATAAAAATATTGATAATATATACGAAAATTTAGATATTTCACGAAGGTAAGTCCAATATTTATTTATATGAAACAGTGCGTAGATATTATTAATTATTTTAAATGTGGTCTATTACTATGTAAATTAATTTAATTATATATGTATCCAGAAAAATAACCCTCAGATGTATAGTTATCATTATAATAAATTATTCATTTTAGAAATTCAGTGGTATATGTAGGAACTCTAGTAGTTGGCCTTTAGGATACTTCCAAAAATCTGCTCATATGCTTTTTCGACACTTGCAAAATTATCTCAGGTTTGTTACGCCATGATATACAACCGAGTGTGTATGTGGGAAGTGACGAATGGTGGTGAAAAAAGAATATGTAGATGTATATAGAACAGTCAGTGAAGTCTATTACGGACTTGAACAAACCACAGTGTCAAGTAAATAAAAGAAAATTCATTTTGAAGTTTTATAGCCATTAATATGAAGGTTTGTAAGTAAGTAATAATAGTATAAGTGTTTATGTGTTCAAACTTAAATTTTCGTCTGACGTTTCGAAATGTCACAAAAAAATAGTTAGCAAACATTTACGTCACTGAAACAAACACGCGTCTGAAGTTATAACTTATAACAGACAGGTCACAGCTTTCTTTTTCATCTTTTGACTTTTACCTTTTTCTCCTAAACACTGGCGTCCGTGATCTATGATATAATCTTGTTCAAACATATAAGTTGTACTCTACGGAATTTTATTATTTATAGATATAAAGTTTTTCTTTTCTTATAATAATTAAATATATAATACAATTGTCATCACGTTTAAGTTATTTATTTACATATATATCGCAAAATATCATATACAATAATACTGTGTATTCTCAATTATCCAGTCTAATGCCGGGGAAAAGGTGTCCAGATATTTAAATATGGATAATTTACCATTCCCTATTAGTATTGGCAAATTTTAACTGTCTTTTTTTACCGTCCTTAATTTTATTGTACACAATATAAGTTACCTCAAAAAAATTTGTTTTTACCATGAATTTCAATACATATTTCAAATGAGCCATGATAAATTTCCATAATAGGATTTCATTTAATAGTATTTGAACTTGTGGCACGAATAATCCGCAACCGAATAACCGAGAGTACACTGTACATTGTCGTTTATTTTCGTATTATATTTTACTATAATATTTACAAGGATTATCAGTAGCAATATACTGTTGAAATTGTTACTTTGTTGATTGAGGGAGGCATACAAAATTAACGTAACTACTTGAAATACATTAACAATATTTTTGGGTGTTGAATGAACATAACGATTTTCAAATTATGGTCCTCCAAAGGTCATTTGTAATTGGACCTCAAAAATTTTAATTGGTAGTGGTATTAAAATTAATTTTTAATGTTTAAGTTGTTTTTCGTATATTTATTTGATTTAGGTGTCATACAAATATGTAAATGAACGCCACCACTGGTATTGTCAATGGCACGTTAGATCCAACACTTTCCTTTAGAAGAATCTAAACTTTCATCCTTTCGTTGCTAACGTGTGACAAATAGGTTAACAGGGGAGGAACGTCGTCCCGTCAATCTCACCGTGGGTGTCGATTCCGGCTGACAGGGGTGGCACTTTCTCGACACCGTCACGTCATCAGCATGCGCTTGGTGGTGATGATAAATGCACACCCCGTCCTCGAGAGCTTTCGTGGCCTCAATACGTGTTAATTATTAATGCCTCTGCGGAATCAGTGCTGGCTTGCATGATATATTATTATTATATTAATTACAACTAAGTGGTCTATTTACTTGACTTATTGATTTAAAATTCATATTTTTACTGCTGCTACTTAATAAAATCAGAACAAATTTGTACATACAAAAAACACGTTCTGACGCCCCTGCAAATATAAATATCCATTAAAGTAAAATACTATTTTTTGTGAAAGTTCATTTGCTCAAACTCTTAATTATTTTTTGTTCTCTGTCCCGTTTCCATACTACGTATGATATTACAGTATAAATTTATAATAAATGAAATAGCTGTAAGTTTTAAATGAAACCCTATTATCCAAGTTTTTTTACCCTTATAAAAACGGCAAAATGTTTTAGTAGGCGTGTTTACATTATTGATATGTGTGTGTGTCAATATTTTTTCATTGTATTGTATTTTCGTGCAGCCTTATAAAGACTTAACGGGAAAACTCTGATTGTGATTATCAATTTGCATTGTTATACTATTTATTTTTTAAATTTTAAACTTTTCCTAAATATAGTATACCGTCATTTGAACACAGTGGTGAAATTTCCACTATTTGGCTAAAATTATTTTTCACGATATGATTTGTTTTATTTACGTATTCTAATCGTACTTATTTTATATCACTATTCGCGTGGTATTATAATTAACCATGGTTAACATTAACACATTAACCATTGTGTACATTTAAAATATATTCAGTGCTGAAAATGCGCTATCCGGATTAATTAGCGTTTGAGGACATGCCAACAACTTGCTGTAAGGACGGTATATATCCTATTAAGTATTCAATAATTAAGTATCACTATTTATATAATAGTTTTAATTTGCATAAAGTAATGTTAAGTTTTAATACACTAATTTTGCAGGAAACATATTGCTAATTAAGCGAACGTGTTTTTTATTTTTATTTAAATACGTTTGAGCATAAAAACTGGACTAACCATACATAGTTTCAGGATACGGCTCGTTCCAAATTCGGACACAATTAGAAAATCTGGTAAATTTTCTCAAATGTATGTAGCCGGCTTTTTTATTAGTCATGTGAGTTGTCAATTTGGCTTCATTTTTAGCTGTCGTGGTTCCGTCTATTAAACAACGATACTATGACGATATAGCTACTTTGGATATAATAGTTATTTATTACTTTACGAAACGCTTTTACTCGTAAATAAAACACTTTCAAAATAATAATATTAACGTTTTAATAGCAAACTGAATAAGTGGTCAATCAAATTAATTTTCAAGTTTTCCCACGCACGTTATACGAAAATATACACGCAGAGCTATACATATATGAATGAATTAGCAATAACTCACACAGCGGTTAAATTTGTCCACACACGAAATACAATGAGTATAATAATGTAAAAAATACGTGAAATTCGTTTTCTAGTTGCACCATTTGATCGTATCCATATATGAAATATTTTATCGGTTGCAGTAATTTGTTAAATGTATTATGAAAATACTCTCAGTTGTTTTGTAAGCGGTAACACATGTTTTTTTTTTCACTATTTGCCTTCAAATAAATCTGCTTTAATAGCAAAGTATCAGATATGTTAAAACCCTATTCTAATTTATACTATTAACTATTCAAAAAGTAAATGGTGCACATAATAATTTTTTACAAAATGGTAAATTTCCCAACTATATATTTGTCAGTATCAAAAACTTTTTTTTACTATCGACTAGAAAGAAAAAAGATTTTTCGACAATCACCATGTATATAACACGTTCTTTTAAATGGGTATAAGTGAGATAATGAGTTAAAAAGTGAGTGGTATAATACCTCAAGAAATTTTCGTTAAATGTATTTAACAGAGAGACTCTAACATTAAACGGTAACACATGCTTTAGAAACCTAATTGAAATAAAAAGGTTGTCACTTGATTAAGTGTACTTACTAGAGTGCTATTAAAATGCGGTTGATTATTTTCTTTCAAGTGTTTTTAATTCAATTATTTTTTATTATCCCATACATGTGCTATATTTCACATTATAATTTAAAGCAAATTTGCTCGTATTCATTTAAAATTGAATCCTAACAGTGAATTTATGGTGTTTGTGGTTGTAATTTATGGCTTTGAAAGAAAATTATCAAAATATACAATATCACAATAAAGTAATAGTATGTTACATTTTAATAATAAAAGATTCATGATTCATAGATTCATATCGCATATTCTATAATTTTACGAACGTCATAAAACTTGTGAAAATTTTGTATGAATAATAATTATTTACAAAGTAAATTTTTATCAGATATAATATTGTTATTTTAGTTAACATATTTCAATGTACATACATAATTAATTTATACTATACGCGAAATCTGGAGACCGCTTATAATGATGATCATATTGTTTACACGTCCATATGTTGAGTATATTTATGTATCTCCACAATGTGAAGAGGCAGATCGACAGACTATTTTTCGTGTTTGACTTTCAATCTACTGAATGTATATATACACGACGAAGTGAGATTATAATTTTTAAAAATGTAGAAACACACAACTTTTCCCACTCATCCATTAAAGCGATCAAAAAAAAGGATCTTTTCAAAGTATTATAACCCTTTGAGTATGGACGTACGTATACGTCCGTTCGCCTTGTCGCCTTGTTTTCAAATTCGTTCTTTAATTTCTTAAATAACATGTTATTATTTATATTAATATAATCCATCCATCAACGATATGCAGAAGTCATTATTATCATATCATTCATTTTTAGGCTAGAAAAAATACGTAAACATTACGAAAAAAATGAGAATAAAAAGAGTTACATTATATTACTGTTCATAAAATGTCATATAAATCAGTCATATGCGTTCAAATTAGTTTTCAAGTCTTCTTTGATTCCGAAATGGGAGCGGCCACGTGTGGTAATGATATATACATTCTTACCAATATCTTTTTAGCTTATTTTGTTCCTTGTATGGAAATAGAAGAGCATTGTTTGTAAATCAGCATATACAATTTGATTGATGTTATGATATTCGTTGAATTGATAGGGGTGAAATATTTTAGTGCTTAAAACGTCCGTGGATGAAAAATTAAGTCACTTATGAAAGGCATAACAACAATAATTCATCCTGACTTTGGAATATTTTTCAAAATAGTCTTGTAAAAGAAAAATATTAAAAAAAAGTGTTGGTAAAACTGTACTTAGTCTAGATATATGCCTCCAGTAACTACCTGTAGCCAATTGTCTAATATTACATGATATATCCGCTCTCTCCTTTTCGAGAGTTGAAATTTATTTGGCAAGACATGGTTATTTATTTTTAATTACTGGCAATCAAATTAATTTAACATGCATCGCTTAATCATATAATATTACTTACTCTTTAAAAAATGTTAGTTATAAAGATAAATTATGTTTTTCTTGCAATACATTGTGTTAGAAACTTGTATGTAACATATCGCGGCTTTGTTCAATTTAATTAATACAATACATGTAGGCAGAATAGTTCACATTTAATTGTTGAGTTGCAGATTTTTTTCTCTGTTTTTTTTTATATATTCACTCCGATAAAATATTATAATATATACATTTCCACGATCTGAAGACTTATCTTTACATATTATTTTTACAATGATTGGTTGCGAACTAATCTAGCCCTCGATATTTTATTTTCATCCATTATGCGGTTGCAGAATTTGTACTTATGTTATTTAAAAAATACTAAGTTATTTGTTGTTAAATGTTTGTATTTGGGGTAGTAGAATTTTTTAAATCTGAAGTGAAGGATAAGATATATTTTAGTTAAATAAAATTTGAGTATATTGATGTTCAACATAGATAGATTCTAATAAATATAAAAGCGTATGTTAAAGTGACTTCCCTTAATATATTATACGTGAAATGATTCGGATATTTAATATATATATAATATACTTCGAATATAATAATAATTATGGTCCATTAGATAAAGAAACCATACAAACATATTCATAGACTAATTCAAACTAGCCGATTTGTATCAATTTTATTCAATAAGTATTCCATTAAACTTAAAAGTATTAAAGAAATGACTGGAACCTTAAATAATGTAAGCGATTTTCAAATCAATACCCGTTTAATTCAAGAAAGTGAATTACGTCTTCACTTTGTTCGGCAACCTTATTCTTTTTAGATTTCTTTTTCATTTGCTTTCTTCCCCATTTCTCTTCCTATGCAGATTTTTTTCAGTTAAAAATTCACCCACCTGATTGAATAATTATTATGTAAATGTATTCCGTCAGTCAATTTGTCTAATTCTTTGAAATACAGTCAGTTCACTGAATAAATACGTGAAGTGCATTGTTCCTCAATTTGATACACCCTCCAGAATTATTTGCGGACAATTGTTCTGTATTCTCAGATTTTTTTCAATTCAATGCAATAAAATACAGGTGAGCAAACCTAAGGATAGCTAGAGGTAAATCCAATATCATTTGAGCCCTATATATATATATATATATTGTATTTAAGCCAGCTGAAATCTTATAAAAGGTTTATTTCGGCTAAACAGTTGATACAGTTCAATAGAACAAAACAGAATTACACTATTAGAAAGTATATAATTTCCATTAATATTTAAATCGTAAGTTCACATTTAATTAACAATTTGAAAAACCTGCATACATAAAGCAATATGTAGAGACTGTAACATAACTTTCATTGAAAGAGCCAGTTGAAACTTAAGTATGAATAAACTTTCGTATAGTTCGGATATCTATTTACGATAAGTCAACTTTGGTAAAATGTTATAAAAACTGATTTTTTCCCATTTATTTCTTCTAAAATCTATAAAATTCTCAAAAATCTAGAAAATTATTTATTCGGTATCCATTTTTGCTGGTCTATTGCTGTTAAGAATAAAGTTAAACAAAAATACTTGTTTTAAAGTTTCGAAGTATTATAATTAGGAAAATAGTTATGGGATTGTCGAAATTCAAAACTGACTGTCAAAGTAAACGAATTGAATTAATCCTCGTGAAAAATAAAATGTCAACAGAAGTATTGCCAGTGCAGAGATACATATATACATACATATTCTCCACTTTCGGCGCGGATATAATACAAATAAATACCAAGATGTTAAAAAATGTATTTTAATAAGGCCATCAACTACGCTTTGCAATACAAACACCATACATTTTGTAATTTATAATTTCCATTTCAAGACAGAGTGTTTCCACCTGGGCGTTGCGGAAAAATCTATGAGTTTTATAAGAATATTTTACAACAAACAAATACTACATATTATATTCGTTTCCCGACAGTTTGACCATCAGTATCGCGATGCAATATCTTGTATTTTATAACAATGAAACATTTCTTTCTATCGATTCTATTATATTACATTCTTTTTCTGATCTATTCAATCATGTAGAATGATATTTTCTTTTTTCATTATTTACCGATATGTATACATTTCTTATGTATAACATAAAATGTTTATACGTAAAACCAAAGGACATGCGTATGCAAATAATATGAGGCCGTTGTTCAGTACTACCTTTTTACATCATGCAATCATTTGCCGGATATCATTTTTCGACGGAACTAAAAAAACGGAAATAAAAAAGCACGCATTTTAAAAGCTCCGGTGTACGAGAATGTATGTGCCCTTATTGAGAAAAAATGTTTCAATCGATGTTCCTTTTATCTTATATTCCTTCGTTTCCATCTTTGATTTATGTATTACGAAAAATCTAGGCTTTTTTATTCATTTTCATTTATAGATAAATAATACTTGAATGTACTCATTGATGCAGATTTTTTTCACATTCTATGTAATATCGTTATTTGATATTATTGCCATTAATATAATTGGTATTACTTTTTGTCATTTGAATCATATACAATGCATACGTTATAATATTTTAAGACTGACTTGAATATACTTATATGAATGTTGATAGATGTGGCCCAATGCTATGAGCGCCTATTTTAGATATTGGTAAATTCGACAGTTATCAGAGAGTAATTTCCTATGTCAATCTAATACTAGAAAAAACCGCGTTATTAACCGCTTGGGCCGCGGGGAGGATGGCAGAGCGACAGCGTCAAAACGACCGTAACCGAGATGCAAAATAGCTATAAATAGGTGAGTGAGCAAGTTCGGCAGCGCGTCTGTCACAACACTCACTCACTTGCTCACTCAAATATTTATAGCTATTTTGCATCTCTGTTTCCGTGGTTTTGACGCCGCGACATTTATCGTGCTCGCGGCCTTAGGCGTATTAATATATATTACTAGCTGATGAGTACCCGGCGTTGCCCGGGTCCCTTTTTGTTTCGAACTTGGGGATATATCAACC
>JAGVSQ010007236.1:0-15535 GCA_022683975.1 Rhyacophila evoluta
ATAATCATTTTTAAGCCAATTTTAAGTAAAACCTGATGGCGATCAACGTGTTAATTAAAATTTATAACTGATGAGCAATCTCTCAGTGTATTTACTAAACTTGTACCCGTGTCTATTCTCAATATTTAAAAACATGTCTAGCTAGAAGCACCAGAATATGACTTGGGATGAACTGCAGGTCTTACTAGTGTAGGAATAAACCATATAATAAATAATGTTGGATTGGTTAAATATACATTCATATTTGATGTTGTCTGTGTCGTGGAAGTACAGAGAAAAATTACTGCTAAAATTCTTATATAATCAGCAAATCATACAAATATTGAGATTATCAGCACTGTTATAACGCCTCATTCACACTTTGGCCAGTAGCCTAGTACAGTAGACAACATTAGGATGTTAATTGGTTTCTTCATAAAAAAATGCTATAAAAATGAACGATAACCGTACACTGCTAGTCTAAACATTTCTGAAAAGGTCATAAATTAATTAAGTAATGACTTTGCTTATGGCTTGAATGATTCTATGCACATTTTAAAGTTACGTCCCTTCAAAAAAATGTTTTAGTAACATAAAAGTGGCCGGATTGAGTCGAGATGAATATAGTGCAACATAACTCATCATCTACAAATAAATAAGTTAATAGCTTCCATTCTTATGGCTATATCAGAAGAACTGGAGAAAGAAATTCGCAAAAAAATGTAAAGAGAATACGGGTAAGAAAATGGATCATCAGAAGAGATGCACTGAGAGCTACAATGTATTTGTAAAGAAATTAGAAGTAAAAGATCCCAAAGAGTACGTTACAACATTGAGTGTTGTTTTAATTTTCCAAACAAAAGTGAAATCACAATTTCAACATACTAATACTGCCTGGCTTTTTGTTTTTACAAAGCGGAGGCTTAACATTCTAAAGACACTCATGACTTAAATATTCTTATGCTTATGGCTTTAAAGTCATATCTTTGTTCCAATAGAACTATATTTTCATACAAAAATCAAAAGCATATGACTCAAGATACATTGGTATTAGGTAGGAGATGATTGCTTTCACTGTTGACTCAGGTTTTGGTAATGACATACATACTCAAATCACATACATTTTTAAAAAGTCATTTAAGTGTCTGGGCACATATATTGCAAAACGTTAAAATAATAAATACTTTTGTTGCAATTTGCCGCAGTATCTACCATTTTTAACGCATTTTTTGTGACCAATCTAAGAATGTGCCAACGGTGTCCACTGTATTAGGCTACTAGCCGAAGTTTGTATAAGGCCTAAGGGACAAATATGGCATAAGAAATTTATTCATTCTATGTTCGATTTCATGAATTTCAGTGGTTATTCTACATTAGATTACAAAATAAACTATACAGATATTTAACTAAGCATATTTTATTTTTGTGATTTTTACTGTAAAATACAGTGTATAGGACGCGGTGGATTTTTGACCCTAAAAACCATGGAAAAATTTGTGTACCTGTTTATAGGATGCATCCTGATTTTCAGCTACTTATTAACAGCTGGTGCCGCCAGAGCTAGTGATTGTATCCGCGTATGTGTTAGTTGCATGTTAGTGAGTGATTAACCAGTGCAATTAACTATAAATCGATAACAATTTTTGAATCAAATGCTTCTCTATGATTGGTTAATATTACGCTTCCATGCTTTGTTTGATGAGGACAGTGACAGTGAGGATAAATATTGTAATTTGAAATTTTTATACAAATTAATGATTTAAAAAATAGGTATCCATGTATTAGACGGACCTGGGTTTTTAGACCTACTTTTTAAGACAAAAAAATGTGTCCTATTTATGGTAAATGCATATTTAGATTGTTGTTGATTTTTTTCTATTTGTGACATTTCATATTGAACATTTAAAGTTAATGCAAAAATTAGGGATAAGTGTCCATGAATTCATAGTTTTAAATTGCCGTGATATTTGATACATGGTGATTTTTGTATGAACAGGCAAGATGAACGGATGAATATTGCGGGTGAAGAATATCGGCGGAAGCATGGAGACCCACCAAAGTTCAAGCATGGGATTTATTCAAGCCCTATGTCCGACTCTGACCATGAAGATATGGACAATGCAGACTTCCATGGATCTCATCCAAATACCACCGAAATTGATAATTTGGAGAATGTTCCAGCTGTTAAGACAGCTCTCTGCAGACTTATCAAGGTTATAATGAAATATGAGATATGCATATATCTCTTTTGTAATATTAGATCACCCTTATTTTATAAATAATGTTGATAATTTTTTAAGTACCCATTACAGATAATAGTGGTGATGACATTTCCATTTGATGACAATTTTATTTGAGGAAAAAAAATATTATTAGCTATTCATTTAAATTGCAATTCTAACAAATCAAGGAATAACCATCAGATTGGTTTTTGCACTGATATCCTTATTTAATTAAAGAATTTATTTACTTTTTAATCAACTAATAAATATTATGAAATAGTAAACGCATTCAAATATAATGTAATTTTAGAATCGTACCAAAGAATAAATTTTTCAATATTTCCAGGAGATTTTTATTTATTTTTATAATTTGATTGCAGTCTGATGCTGATGTACAATCATCCCCAGTGAAGCAAAACAAGGAAGGTTTTGTCAGTCTCAACACTATTATCAACTCCAACCGGCCCACCGCAGAGAGCAAATCAATCGCTCAAAGAAGAACCAGAGCCAATACAGCTTTGGCAAAGAGTGTTTACGATACAAACTTGAATAATTATCTTCTGTCAAACCCTAATTCAAAGCTTTCCAAAGCGCCGAGTATAGTAAAAGTGCAGGCTTCTTATACTGCTTCCATTGGAAATAATAGTACCTCAAAAACGCCTTCAAATCATTCACCGTCCAAAAGTCCCTTTGGACCAAACTCACCTGCTAAACTCTCAGCGAAGAGCACGACTCACCGCACCAATTCTAGAAATCATGGTCCAATCGAAGTATACACGAGAAGAAGTACGGCTGTTCCAAAATTGTTGGCATCCAATCATGACAACATCATCATTGATTTCACTTCCACCTCAAATATCACATCTTCCATTACAACATTGACAGAGAGCTGTAATTTGAATGGCAAGAAACACTTTGATGCCAATTTAAATGTGACCTGCCAACGACGCCTGGCCAACACTAATAGTTTACCAACAAAATTAACTGAGAGTCCAAAGAAAAAGATTATCACAAGAACTTCGGCAGTTTTACGAAAAAAGCCTCTGAAAAGTGAAGATCGCTTGGATAACGCTTTTGTCAATAACAACAATTCAGACAGTGAAAGAGATTCTGATACAACATTGAATAATATCTCCGCTGACAGCTTAGAGAATATTCCTTGTAAGATAGCTACCAGGCGAGAAAAGTTCCGAGAAAGACATGAGATAAAAAGAAAGAGCCCCGAGCCAATGGAACAGTGTGCTGCTGACATGAAAGAAAGCGCAGACGAAGGTTTGGATTCTCAAGGCAGTAAGCTGTATAAAATCAAAGCCACCCGCAGTAAGTTACAAATGTCTGGCCAGATCAAAAAGGAAGGAATACACACTAGAAGTTATTCTACCTCGCCAGCAGGTAAGAAGAAATGACTGCAATCGTCTTGACACTGTTAACAATTGCTGATTTGTTTTAACAAATAAAAGTATTGTAATATTATTGTGTTGTTCAAAATGTTTATGATATTGAGACGTTGGGTATGTTGGTGTATTTTATTCACCCTTCGTGCCACATCTGACTTCAGGGGAGATCACCGTAACAACGTGGTCAAATATAATATCTGTTCTGTTAAAAATTATTTTCACACTGTATTCAATCTCAACGTCATCAATATTTTGTTATTAATTCAGCATTTAAATAATTAGTAGCCATAATTAATAATTGTTATATTAAGAACCTAACAAATAGTCAAATGACTCCATTAAGTTTTATAAAACTAGTTAACGCTTGATAGTGATGCCTTCTTATAAAGACTTTTATCTTATTATTATTTTGTTGTTATTTGCAATAATTGGTTGCCTTTGTTATTTTTGCTTTTTAATCAATGTAGGTATACATTAAAAACTATTTTTTTTTATGTTAGAATTTTTCATAGACATACTGCAATTTTCAATTAATTTTAGAATTATTGTTACACTAGGCGAGTCATAATTCAATAAATTGGTAATGCCAATTTTTTTTCACTTCGGCAAATGTGAAGTTTTAAAATAATTATATTTGCTAATTACTTTTATGTATATTGTCTATGAAAAATAATTAGTTCACAGTGTACTTTATTACTTATTCACAAAGCTGGTCTTCTTCTTTCTCTTTCGAGTGTGTTTTATATTAGTTTTAGTGCAATATTTTATTACTAGCATAATTTTCTCAACTGATTTTAGCTAATTTTACATGCCAGAATAATAATATTAATTTTATAAATTAAATGAGTTTTATGGGTGTAATCTCTGCTGTATTTGAAAATTAATTGAACATATGGGAAATTAAGGTAGAGTACTATTTCCCTTTTTAGCATTTCCTTGTACCACATATTGTTACATTTTGTACTTCATACAAATAATCAAATTACAATATTTATGTAGAAATATTAATTAAACTTTTCTACTGCTCAGTGCACAATTATTATTATAACACACACATACATTTGTTTGATGTGAGTGTTATAATTCGAATTACAATACTATGTTCATTTATTATAATGAAACAATAGCTCTCCATATATGTATGTCAATGTTGCATTTTTTTTACCCTTTGTTCATTGGCCCCCCCAATAATAATTGTTTGATACACATCTACATACACGTCATATATTTCTCTAACAGTAGTTTGATTAAATTTTAGTAACCCAACATCTGTGATACAATATATAATTAATTTTTCAAAATACAAAACTTTGAATCAAACTTTTTAAACATTATGTATGTGAAACAATGTATTTATGAAAGGCTTTTAGTACTTGAACAGCTCTCAACGCATCAGACTGGAAAATATTATTTAGAAAAAAAGTTTACTTCTAACATTATTTTGTTATTAATAGTACTATTTTATGCACATATTTATTTATATTTTTTAAATCTTGTTATTGTTGCATCGGATATTATATGATGTAGAAAATATCCAAATTAACCATAGGGTGTAGAAATGTTTATTTTTAACTTGTCACATTTATATCACAAGTACACTGTGAAATATTAATGAATTTATAATTTATTAGCAAATTTGTACTACGATAAAACAACTTCAAAAACTAATAGAATACAAAAATAATTTTATATCGCATATTAAATGAATAATGATAACACAAATACATTTATAAAATCAGCGATATTCAACCTGTAGTGCAGTGCTCTGCAACCTTTTATCTTTCACGGCATACCACAACTAAGAAATCCTTTTCTTATTGTGGAGAAATGCGCCATGGCATACTACTGTGTTGCGGCACATGAGTTGCGGGGCACTGCTGTAGTGGTGTGTGGCAAAAAGAAAGTAAAAAATATTGTTGTGTACTGTATATATACATATATTTCTAATATAACTGGTTTAAGAAAAAATAAAAGGCATATCATGGACTTTCGATTTTGATTATTCGGATTTTCAATTCATTTCTAAATAATTTCCATTAGGTTACATTGATATTCTATACTTTGGTTTCTTAAGAAAAGTGTCTAAAGTCCCTAAGATTCATCTATTAAAAATCGATGTCCACTGAATGTTGAGTACCGCTGAAGTAAATCATAATGTGCCAGGGCTGTATTGGAAATTAATCTAAATTAGTTGTTAAGATAAATCTCCCATAATGACCGTTATTTTTATTGCTCTAATAAAATAGTTTTAAGAGGGATGAATCTTCCAATTTGAAAAATGTAAAATTTCATTGAATCATTTCAAGTCAAAGTACCTTTTGATTTTTTTTCCACAAATTAATCCTTTCTGGTGAATAATATTACTCACGTGTTACCACAAATTTAATTGTTATGGAACTGCTGTATTACAACTTTAAATAAATTCATCTGATATATAATATTGTTACATCAATGCATCAATGAGCAGTCATTGCATATAACCACCTGAAACTCACATAATATTGTTACTTTAATAATCATCCTTTCTTGGAGCAGGTACATTTTTCCTACTGTACTGTAATAAGTTTTGTGTATATATCCTATATAAAAACATGCCATCAATTTATAAGGATCGGGTTAGTCGTGATGAATAAGATAAAACATCTAATGAATATTTTTTGTATCAAGTAATTGAATTTATGAAAAAACTATTCTTCTGATACTAAAAAATGTAAAGTTAGTATTGTCTTATAATTTCAATGAATGACTTATTTCCCGCCAATGCAGAGATATTTATTCATTAGATAATCTTAAATATGTTTTGAAAATCGTAATCTGACGAGGAAACACATTTTACCATAAATAATGAAAGAAAATTGTAAAGAAACTTTGACTTCTTAGTGGTTGGAAGGAAAAAAAGAATCTGACATTCAAAAATGTATGTATATTTATTGGATCAAGTAAAAGTTGTTATAAGATTTTACTACTATATGTATATTATTTATTTTTAGTATATTATACTAATAATGCCTTGCTTTTAACTATATGCATATAATAGTAGTGTGTTAGCATATATAATATTTCTATGAAATGCTTGTTTTTATATATTATAATAAAGTGATTAATTTTGTCTGTTGTAAATCCTCGGTGGAAAAGCAATATATTGAAATAATACAGCTTTACATGTACTAATTCCACAGTATTTTATTAGTTTCATCTGTCGATATAATTTCTTTACATAATAAATTGTCTAAATGTATTGTATTCAAAGAAATATTGATAGTTAATATTTAAGATGGGTCTACTATCAACTGAAAATATTTTGAACTGACAAAACTGGTCCAATTAAAAAAGTGGAAATAGTGTGCAAAACTGTGTCATTTCAATTGTATAGTAAAGTACAACATTTAAAATTTTTACATCACGTATCAACAACCCTGTGTTATTTATCATAGTATCATGTAGGGTGGGTAGGGTAGTTGTACTACATCCATAAATAATTTATACTATTTATAAATGACTACCTTAACACTTTATTTGTTCTATTTAGGTTATCTTGGAATCTTAGTGTTTTAAAAATTATTTTTATGTCATTATTTCAGTTAAATTTATAAACAAATTGTTTGCTGTGGGTTGTATGGTTGAATCTGTAACTACATTTTTCAAACGAGTGTTTCAATCAAAAGATGTAGTCAAAGGTTTGAGCCATTAGTTAACCTGTTTCCCTAAATTAAATCTGATATACTTCTATCGTGTAGAGATCCATAATGCTTTATATTGACATCTAGCATATGGATCCAATGAGCAAATATTGTACAACACATTTTTTCAAATAGTTATGGTTGCATGTTAGAAACCAGTTTAATCAAATGCTTTATCACCCACAAAGTCAGGCATAATCGTTAAAAAAATCTTTTTTTAACTGCCACATTTATATTCTCTGTATTCTGTCTGTTCTGAAATTAACAGTAATCTTGTTTATTCGGCCATGATGATTGTACAAAAAAAAATTAAAACAATGGTGTTTTCCATTGTTATAGGTTAAATAAAAAAGCCACAGTTTTGCTCTTATTCAGCGAGGATTGAAATTTCCTCAACTTAAAAGTCGTCAGTACTGTTATTAAAATCATTATTGCTTACAATAAGATTTTTTTATATATCAGTTTGGACTACAGTGTTATGGTACAACAGGATTACCAGTTGACCTTAAATAAATGTATTTTAACTAACATCACAATGTTCCAAGTTATCCTAAATAATAAAAAGTATTAAATTGAAGATAGAATTTTTAATTACTGCTAATGTAATAACTAAAACTAATATACATATCAATTACGTAATCAGTGTCTAAGATCATTGAAATATTTTTGTCAAATGACATTACCGATGTTCCTTCTAAGATGGAAGGGTCTCTGTGCAAATAACCAAAAAGCTGAGCGTAGAGTAGCCAACAGTGCGCCGATCAGGAGGATGGGGCAGGAATATATGCTTTATTTATGTCAGACTGCGTATCAGCCTACGGTCAGTGCGCCAGATTTTCAAAACTACTGTGTGACTGCACACGCACATTGTTTACAGGGAACATTGGATTGGACAGTACTTTTTGCAAGCCACTCTCCTATACATTTAACAGTTATTCTGTATAAATAGTTTTATTAATTATGTTTTTATATAAACCTTTATCTGATTTTATTTAACTTTGCTCAATTTTTAATTATATATTATTGTGTAAAAATAAACAGTCAGTTTATTTTAAAATATTATTTATTCATTTTCATGTATTTGTGGTATTCAATAAATTCTTTTAAATGTCAGACATGTAATTCAATCTGTAGTTCTGTATTAGATTAAGCCACCTTAAAAACAATAACTCTTCTGGGGAACTAAATTATTTCTTCTTTTATTCATTACTGTGGCTGATGTTTTCTGTATACATCTATAACTAAGCAAAATAATAATACAGCGTAATATGAAAAATCCAAAATAGAAAATATTTTTTAATCATCATAATATAGTTTATGTTTGTATTATTTTTAGTGCAATACAATTGATAGTTTTTAATGTTCCAATTATTTTTTTGTAATTAAAACTTTTTTTAAAAACAGCAAAAATCTTTATGAAATAATAAATCGATGGCTTAATTTGCAAACTAGCTTTGATTAAACATTTTGTACCATTTTCAGCAAAATATCTATAAACTTTTATACAAAAAGAATTTTCTATCACACAGATCGGATAAAATTCACAAAAAAATGAAATATGTAAAATCACCTGCAGACACCAGCCAACTCCATATAGCGGGGTTTCCCAAACTATGTTCTGCGGAACACTGGTGTTCCGCGACAATTTGGAAAGCTTTTATACACTAACAAATTTAAAGAAAACCAATTACAAATATTCATATAATCATATTATATTTTAACTTCTTTTGTCAATAATATTAAGTATTATTTTTCATTGTTGATTCAGCAAAAATCGGTAGCTTACGTCATGAAAGGCCTTATAATGAATTCAATGTATTGCATGTTTGTTAAACAAATTGTAAACCTAAAAGTAAAAATGTGTCATATAGATTTGGGTGAACATTATAAATGATTGTTCAAATTATTATTTGTGTTTATTTCGTGAGGATAAATATTTAATATGTATGGTACCTATACTGAAATAGATAAATGAATTAACCAAATGAGCTTAAAAAAGATTAAGTGAAATTCGAAATATAACAAAATCATAAAATAGTATGTTAAAATATAGCCAATGTAATTTAATGAAATAAATAAAAGAAATCAGATTTTTTCAAAAAATCTTTTGTTTAATGTATTTTTTTTAGGCTGGCCAAAATGTTTCTGTTTGGTAATAATTTTTGTTTTTGTGAAATGGATATAATATATTCAATTCAAAAATAAAATAGGAGTATAATCATGAAACATACTTTATTTTTTATGATTCGATATTTAAAAAGAAATCATCTAAATCATTATGCTCTTCTTTAGTTTGCTTCTATTTTACAAAATGATAAAATTATTATTGTTGTGATTATTATATGATCTTAATGTGCCTAATGGAACTTTATTTTATATTGTAATTGATTTCACGAGTCTTGCATAACCATTTTGAGTAGATCGGATGTTATTATATTAACACCTGAATGTATCGAAAGGCAAAATCTATGTTGTCGATAAGATTGTATAAAAATTGTGTATGTGCTATATTTGTGCTCAAATCGATAGAATGCCTTTTGACTTTGTCCAACTTAATTGGTTCAGAATAATGTGCTTGTTCACAAAAATTTTATCCTTGTCAATAATTTAGCCATGAATTTGACATAGAAATTTCAAGTAATAAAATAAATAATTTTTAACCATTCAATTTTGTCTTTAGATTTTTTGAAATCAACCTCCACATTATTTTGTCCTCATGTCAGAAGTCGTAAGTATGGTGACGCTTAATCCTGCAATTAAATGTAAAAACACATTCGTTGTACAGAACATAGTTTGATAACCCATGAAATAATTTAAATAATAGTTTGGTAGGAAAGAATTTGCTTAAATATGTCCTTACTGTAGTCTACACCCAATTATTGTTGCCAGTTTGTATCATAATTCAGTTACTCCGATCAGCAGGTTTGGTTCTGTGCAGGCAGGAAGTCCTGCCACAATTCTATACCAACTTATTCATAAATGAATTGAATAAAGAAATGTTCAGCTCAGTGTTTGTCTTCCACATCAATTTGTTCAATCTTTTTTTTCCATAAGGGAACATTCCAGAGATTCTTCCCAACACAATTTCCTCACAAATCTCAACCTCAACAATCTCGCCAAAGTTGTTACATAATATTGTGACATTTTTTTAGATACCTTTGTACCCAAAACATATTTCTTACATGTATTTTGAATTTGAAAACAGAAATCATTTTCATATTTTATTTAATCTATTTTAAAATTATTTTGAATGTCTTTATTGCTACTTTCCTGTAGTTAACAATATTTAAAAAATCACATACTGAAAAACAGTTGGATCTACAATATATGATCAAACCCATCCGGGTGTTTATACAAACCTTTGTAATAAAATGTAGTCAGCAATTTTTACTATCTCGCTCAATATTCGGTTGAATCTTGTACATGGAAAAATAAATTGCTGAGGTAAATATATCTTCATATAATTCAAAAATAAATTACCTAGGTAAATAGATTACCTGGAAACATTGTAGAGTTCACAATAAAACAGTGTACAATTTGAATTTCATAGAAATATAGTTTATAGTTTTATTGATAATTTTTTTTTCACAGTTCATTGATTCATTCTTTTGATATGATTGAGAGGATTGAATCATAATAATACTAAAAATTGCCTAACTATACTAATTTGTAAAACGATCTTATAAACTATTAGAAACTAAGATTGAGCGATATTTTTTTTTTACATCTAACTGTCTAGACTCCACTAAAATATGTAAGAATTATAGATAAATGTGAGTGTTTCATTTTTTAACCCTTTTATTCCCAGATTAGTGTATGCAAAGACCTGCAGTCATATTTTCCAAAAAAAAAAATCTTACCTAATAAAATTTTAACTTAACTTTATTTTTTCTGTCATCGCTATGATGTTCAAAATGATAATAAATGCTTAGATGTATGTTGTAATATGGATAAATAACATTTTAAAAATCCCTAAGGGAGTTTGAATATGAATAAACCTGACTGAATATGTATACATTTTTTTTTTGTTGTGTGAATCAAATTTTGCAGTTGCAACATTAAGTCTAATTCGAAGATGGTGTGTATTTTTATATCTATCTATATTTTTTTCTTGGACTAATACACAACAGTTGTTTTATTTCTTGCCAGCCAGTATCTTGGTGGACAACTATTATCATCTCTATCTAGCCATATTCCATTAATAAATTTCAATTACAATATATTCAATGATGATGAAGCCATAAATTAATGATTAAAATGTGTAAAATTTTCGCACTATACAATAAACTTTTAAAATGAATACTACACGATTTTGTGAAATTGAGTGAAACATTTAAATCACCCTTTTTTCTTTCTGACATAGTTAGAGCACATTGGTTTATCAACCCATCTTTGCCCAGATAATAATTATTATAAGAAATCTTCTATGCCGATCGCTAGGTAGCAGTTAGACAGTAAATATACTGTTTTAAATTTTAACATCTTGCACAGAAACAAAAAACAAAAAAACAACTTATAATTATGGTAACAATTTTTGGGGTCAGTAAATTGGTACCTGGGTTTTTTTTGCATATGATATTTGAATTGATAACTCGGACTCACCTGATGGAAAAGGTCAAACAATAAAATATACATTATATTTAATATATAACAATCAAACGAAAATCCTCTCATAAAAAGATTAAGATTAAAAGTGTGGCAAGTATTGACTTCGCAATGGAATATTCATCGAATTTTCCTTATCATCATAAGCTTGACTTGGCTTTTGACCAAACTCTTTACCTATTCCAACAGTATGGCAAAGTAATAATTTGGTGCTCCGAGCATACCACATTCGTTGACAACTTCATTTAGTCAGTAAAATGACCTTACTCTTAGTTCTCAGCTTAATAATAAAACAGAGAAGAAAGAGTTAATCAATTGGTCAAAAATTATATAATGAAGCAAGGTCATTTTTACAATATAATAATCACCTAAAACTTATCTTAAGCCATATAAAGTATTGTATTTTTTACAGCATACTATAATATTTGATTGTGATTCCAATTTAATTATTTATGGAATAAAAAGGATTGACTGCAGTTAAATTGTTTTCATCACATAATCTACAACACACAAGTGAAAAAGTGGTGATAGTGAATTGTAACTCAAAAAAAAGAAAAAAAAAACATTTTCCTCAACTAGACAAAAATAATATAAATTATTTTAGTATTGCATTATTCCTGTATAAACCTCATATCTCATCTATTGGGCTTTTTTAAATTATCAAAGTCCATTATTTATTTAAGGCGATACATGGCAAAACATTTCAACAATTGTAATAATACACGAGTATTAAAGTTCCTATGCTTTTTGAAGTTAAATAAGAGTAAAAAAAGATTTGAGTATTCTTTATAGCAATAATTATGACTGGAAAAATGAGAAATTATGTATCAATAAATTAAAAACTATGTTTAAAATATAATCAATGATAGAGAGAGATTAATTTTAATTTAAAATATATTAAATTAGTAGGTTGTTTTAGTTTTTTAGATATCAGTTTTGAGATTTCTCCAAATTCCTGCATGGAAAAATATAATATTTTATTCATTACATCTGTTATTAAAGATATAATATACATAAAGCTAATTCAGTTTTCTTTTTCATACTAAATACATTTTTTTATAAATTACTGAAGACAGTTAAAAGATTTTTGCCAAAGAAATTGAATCTTTATTACAATGTCTAAAATTCTATATTCTTATAGCAATTTAAATGATTTTACAACTCCCATACTATATATATCTTTCTTCACTTATGATCAATAAAAATTATAACAATCATTTTGAAAAAATGTATTGCCCAAATAGTAATTGTAAATAAATGGCTACACGGTTAATAGTGTAATTTTGATCTACTAAATGTAATTAAATGACGCTCTTCCTATAGAAGGACGATGTTAATTAAAATCATCATATCAGGATGATGTATGCAGATAACATTATCATAACAGACATGATAGAATACTATATAACAAAAAATTACTCATAATCGCCATAAGTTGTAAGTGAACAATATATAAAAATACCACACATGTCATGTAAATTTATTGTCTGATTTGCACATTCATAATATTATAACAATTGTAAAATAAGTATTATCTATTGAATGGTAACAGTGAAGTTCAATATCGACCAACAACACTTTAAAAATCATCATGCCTTGCTCTTTTTAACATAATTAACCTTTCGATAATATAATACAACATTCGAGTCATAATGCAGGGGAGAAAGATATATTCTTTTAAAATTATATGTCATACAAATTGGTCTAGATGATTTATAATAGTTGTTTGATTGTTTTATTAACTCTACATATTTAGATCATGATAATTCTTTAATTAATGAAGCACACAAAAATGATGGCAAAAATCTTTACAATGCACAAAAATTTTGCTACTTGGATGATGAGAGTAGTAACATTCCATTTTCAATAAGTGTTATAAAAAGAAATCAGATTCTTATGAGCACTTATTTACAATCCAATCAAAATTATTCCTTTTAAACACCCACAATCCTTTGATTCAGAGTGTGAATTGCGAATATGTAAGCCGTGTAAAGTATACATATTACTTCCATATCGTTGAATACCATATTTTACCACATTAAAACTGAAATAGTGTTTAAACTTGATTTTGAGATGAAAATCCATCACTTGAAATAATAATTTTATCACAATATAAACATTGTTGAATTTTATAATTCAATACATTATGAGTTACTAAATTTAATAAATAGGTATTTAGATAATTCTTCATTGAGAAAGAGATCTTCTAATCAAAGTCATGTTATGGCTATCATGTTAATATATAAAAGATTCGTTGTACTTTTATTGGGGTATCTAATACTGCGACTAGCTCCTATCGCTTATTGGGCATACTTCTGAGTTCTGTGTATGCTCCACGAGTACCTCCGGGTCTTGAAAGTAACCGCAATCCATCTGAGTCTGGTCTCAGTGATTGTTCATGCCGTTTCCTGTACATAATGATTCTGAAAAGAAGCAAAACAAACATAGTCAAGAAATCATTCAAATAGTGTAAAAATGTCTTAATCTTAAAAATCTCTTATTTTTGTATTTCAGTTGATTTAAGTACAATATTGATTGTAGTATAAATACCAACATCACAAATATGTAATGGGGAATTGAATTGATTATATGATATCCTTAATCAAAAAACTGTTTCAATTTAATGATAAACCTCAAAAAATAAAATATAAACAGGTATTTTTCAAATTACAATGAAACATCGATCTTATGAATATGTGGATTATGCTTTCAACAATAGAATCTTAAAAAATTAAATATTTTTCATGCGTCGCAATATATTGAGAAAATACATGATAACTAACCTCCATTAATAGGTCTATAAGATCCATTTTAGAGCAGTAATGGTAATTTATATTTTGTCTTTTATCATTTTCTGATCAAATACATATTAACTAAACTTTACCAAACACGTAGCACATTGCATAATTTAACAGAGTACTAAAATTGTCTTATAAAACAAATATTGTGTAAATTATTATATTACTTTTAAATGCACTACATATAACTGCTAGGTTCTAATACCCATATATAACAAAAATATTCCTTGTATTATGTAAGTAATTCGTACTAAGGCATAATTCCTCTACACAAAAACGTCTAAAGTTGATTGAAATGGCTTGCTTACAAATAGTATTATATAAGTGGTATTTTTTTTATTTTTAAGTATTTATAAATAATTTGAATCTTCAACTATTATATATCAACTATTTCGATAATCGATAATTGTTTTAATTTACAAAAGAATTAGTTTAGCAATGGATTTTGTAAGTTAAGTTTAGGTGGATTTTTGATGTTTCTCACTTTTTATGTCAAACTGAGAAAAGTAATGCCACCTTTAATTTTAAGAAATAAGCCTCATTATCATTTCTCGTGAAATTGAAATTCACAAATATAATATCCTGAAAGTTTATACAGCACTGATATAAATGAAATCTTAATAATACCTCACAAAAACATGCATATACATGAAATTAATAATTAGGAAAGAAATAATTACACACCACATAAAATAAAAATAATCCCTTTATTGATTAAAAGAAACAAACAAAAAAAATCTTCACAATGAAACCCAAGCCTAAAATGAATGATGCAAAAGCATACCTACTAAGTGTAAACTATTAAATATTATATACAATTTATCTAATAAATATACCAACAAATTACTCCATCT
>JAGVSQ010007237.1:0-15530 GCA_022683975.1 Rhyacophila evoluta
ATATATATGTATATTTTATGAATATCAAAGGAAAAATCATCATAGTTCGTTCATTTGTCCAATTTAATTCTTAATCATTAATTTCAAAGTGGAAAGTATGGAACTAAACGTGATTTGTAAACTGAATGTTTTTCACCATGTGATTGTTTTTATTAACGAAATATTAGTTATATATTCCACACTTTAGCTGCGCACATGTATTTATTAATATATACACAGTATTTCTTATAATTTAAGTAGTATTTTTTTAAACCGTTCGCTCCATAAGTGGAGGGTCTGGATCTACACAGTGTGAGGATATCAACTCCGAAAGTGGGAGTATATGAATCTCCACAATGCGAAGACGTCTTGACAGATTATTTTTACGAGAATTGTTTGTCAAACAATTGCTCAATCGTATAGCCACCCAGTTCTACATTTTTGGATTTTTTAAAAATCCAACAAATGTGAAAATCGAGCCCGCACCTTATGCTACCGCGAAAACATTTTATATTTAACACATTTTATATAGAACGAGTAAAATATTAATTCCAAATATTCGTAATGGTTTCTTTATAATAAATACAGACGTTGAATAGATTCATAATTTTCCGCCCACAGATGAAATTGAAATTTAAATATAAGTAAAAAAATTGAAATGCGTAATCATTATAAAAACTATCGAATACATTACTTTTGCAATGCATCACCCTATTTAGATACGGAACAATCAAATTCACATCCCCGTGCCCTTAAAAAAAGTTTAAAGTATTGATATTGCATTATAGAGAAATGGGGTGATTGATCACCGCCGACAAATATGTTTGACACTTATCAAACTTGAAGTTTATTTAATAATAATAATATTAAGGGCTGTGGGTATATATATTTTGTAGCTTTCAGTATCTTAAAAATCATTACAATAATATAAAATGAAGTCACTGTTGATTTATGCGTGGTCTTATTGGTAACTCTCCCGCTTTGCCTAGTAAGAAATCAAAATTTTGTAATATTGTGAATGTGCATTTGGAGAAGGCAAGAATGGATTAATATAAAGGAGAGATTAATAGCAAAAATAAAATTATACGTTCATCTGTACTTAAATTTGATAATTTTTATTGTATCAATGAAGCATGTGACGTATATCTATATTTAAAGTTATATGGTCGATACTAGGTTTAAATTTATGATCTAAAAAATTTTTTTATTTAGTGCTGGATCTATTGAGAAAATTATTTGAAAAAAAAATATTTCACCATGCCATAAAAGATATAATAATCCTTTTAGAATGTGCGTAAATGTTTCCAAAATAATGTAATGTAAATGTTTTTTTAAACTTTCCTAACAGGAACCTGGCCTATGTTTGCAAGGAAAACAGTCGATGTGTGGTTGATGTGTCACGTCGTAATCAATGCCAAGCCTGCAGGTTTTCAAAATGCTTGAAAGTCAACATGAAAAAAGATGGTAAATAACATTCATATTACTACATTATCTAAATTAAAAAATTAACATAGTTTACATAATGAACAAAAAACTTTTGTATAAAAAGATAAATATAGAAATTATAAGTTTGTGAAGTTATAGAAAAAAACGTCCGCTATGGATTGTTTTTTAACGTTTCGGACCATATTTACAAGATATAATATTTATAAAATCTTCGTATTACTGGCAAAAGACTTAAAGTAATAAAGTGAGTTTTGAAATAATCGAGTTTTAATGGTTGAGTCTCTCTGCTAAATGGATTTTACGACAATTTCTTAAAGTATAATGATTGTACTTTGAGAAATCTAAAATTTTATACAATTTTAAAAACAACTAAATAAATCGATACTGTTATGATATTTACAAAATGTAGAATATATATTTAATAATTATTATATATTGTGTTCTTCCAGCTGTATTTATATGTCATTATTTCCACATAATTGTATGACAATTTATTTTATGAATTTAATTTGAACAACATTATCACGCTTGTCTAACTCTAAGCCCCTTTCTTACAACAGTGTCATTAATAAATTCACCCATAACGTGTGGGATGATTATATCATGAGTTTATTTAATTTTTGCTGTGCAATATATGTAAATCTTTGCCATTTTCCTGACATAATAAATGTGTATATTATGTTGCATATAATAATACACATTATGTCATGTAAATTTATTTATTTCTTCCGTTATGCTAGCGCTTGTGTTGTATAATGCATTTTTGTTCACGATATATGTTCACAAAATATTCAGCGATTTTTTTGAAATTATAACAAACTAATACACCCCTTTCTTCCGTCCGTATGTACATGGTTTCCTTGCAATATTTTAAATATTATTTTTGTGTATGTTTTTCTTTTTTAGACAGTGCTTTATGCTTACAACTCCATATTAATTTGTTCTCTTTAAATTACTAAAATAATTACATTTAAATAAGCCAATTTTCAATACGATATGATAACAAGTATTGTTTTCTTTATTCGTTTACATAAAACGTTTCACAAATATAAATTAGATAGATTCCATTGATTTTTTCTTTATTAATACTAAAGTAGTTTTCAAATCGTGTTGTATACATTTTCTAAATTAATACTTATAAATAATAAATTATTCGTAGTTATTATTATTTTTATGTTGTATAATAATACGATGGCTGCTGTTTGATTGATAAGCATTTGTTTCCGAATAATGTCTGATTGTTTAAACTATTTTAAAAAATCGCAAATGCAGAAAATATTTGGCATTTAGTTACCGTCGGCTGTTTATATACGCTTAAATAATGTTAATGTTATGAATGATAATGTTCAAAAGCTAACACACTTTCAGTTGGTAATTTGTTTTCATGTATATATAAACTGTGGAAAGAAAAAAGGGCGTAACCCTCAATTTTTGAAAAGGGCTTTGATTCGATAATCAGAATGTACACGTTCTGTCAAAAGGATTTAGGCTGAAAATGCCACATTAGTATCTAAATTTAGCTTTTAAGTTTGAAAAGATATGGCCTGTGAAATTTTCGACTAGGAAAAAGGGCTTCCGCCCAATCAACTTTATTGTTTTTCTTGGATAAATTATTAAGCTACTACCATATTTAGTTACATTGTAAGCAAATATTTTTTTACATCACTTTAATTGACTCTACTGGACAGGAGCTTTTTATTTACATCGCAGTTATTATGATGATAATAATGAAAAATTTATATATTGATGTAAATTCGTTGAAGCTTTTTTGTTCTTTTGTGAAACTGAAAGTTTGCATTATATAGTTCATTTTCACGAAACTTGGCTTTTACATTCCATTTTTTTGTGTGTAAAACCTTTTAATGTGTATATTTAATAAGATTAAAAAGCCTTTTTGTGTTTTTTTTCAATTGAGCATCAATTTTTTAAATGCATATTTTAATGAAAATTCATGCGAGCTTTGGAATAAGCGATATGTGATGTTTCGACGTTGGCTGAAAATCATTAAATAAACGTTTGTTGTGCTTCGTGTAAAATTTGTCATATATGGGCTACGTCTTTTTTTCTTTCCACAGTCGATATCGTAAAACAGAAAATAGATGCGTATATATGTTCGTCACAGGAACTCGTCCTAAAAGGTGGAATGATCACATATATGTTGGCTGACATTTCTAGGTTATTACAGTTTCAACTCTTGACATTGTCATCGATGATCAATAGGAGACTTAAAATATTTAACGCTGCTAAGTATTAAAAAAAATATTTTTAATTACAGGACGAGTAAGATTAATTTGAATGAATCTATCTCAGACAAAGCAGAGTAATCAAGCTATTAGTTATATTAGTTTAAATAAGGTTAGAGGGTGGGTCAGTTGTTTGTGCCCCGAATCAGTTGAAATACGACTTCATGGTGGAGGGGTTAAGAAGAAATTTCCGAGACTTCTGTACCTGCGGGTGTATGGATATTATCCGTGCCTTTATCAAATTGCTTTCATTTTGGGCATACTTTGATATTGTAGCTTAAAACTGAGGAGGAATACGTATTTGGCGACGAATTTATTTCGACGTATGCGTAGTCTTATTGATAACTCTGCTGCTCTGTCTAATATTAGTCTGTACTTGATAACTTACCTAAGAAATCGAAAACATCAGCTGTTCTTCATTCCTAAATGCAGAACTATCCTGTTAATGCGAAGAGCAATGGTGATGTTTAACGAGATTGCCTTGGATATTGATATCTTCCACCTATATGAGAGTGAGTTGAGATGGATGGTATCATATACAGTATTACAAGGTTTCCCAAACTATGCTCCACGGAACGCCAGTGTTTCGTCGAACCTGAATAGGTGTTCCGTGACAATTTGGAAAGATTTTATACACTGCAACACATTTCAAGATCTTCACACTAGAAAGAATTGCCCAACCTAAAAGATAAGGTTCCGTTAAAATATCCGAGTTTGTGAAGTGTTGCATTGCAGAGAAAGTTTGGAAAACCCTGCATTATTAAAATACGGTCTGTCTAACTTACTTGGTAGACACTCTCTTCTTCATTCTGTATATATATTAATTGATTCTTTTTTATATTTGCATATGTTTTTAATATTTTTGTAATAATTATATGTTTATCGTTTGTTAATGTATCAAACTTATAATTATTAATGTTACAACATGTATAAAGTACGTAAATAATATAATGTTGATAAGCACGAAGCTTCCAAAAAATTCCTGCAATTATCTAATAAAGTAACATTTTGATAATGGCTTTCATAATCATGAATCTCAACGTGACAATAAGATGAAATTTAAGTCAATGGGGATACAAAGTATATATGGAAGGTTTTGATGGCGTTTATTTTTATTCTTCGTTATTGACATATTCGTGTAGGAGACTTCAAGGGAAATACTTAACGAAAAAAGCATATTCTATTTCTAAGATATTCCAGTAGTCGCTATTTCCCCGTATTTACTTTTAGCACTCAGGGCGTCAAAGAATCTGTCATTTCCCAAGCACTTATTTGGCCAGGGCGGGGTGGATATGTTTGAGGGTTTGTGTCAATGTTTGCATCAGCCGCCCAAGTTCACGCGCTTTTATAATAACAGGAATAGCACCCGGGAAAGCGTTATGCCAATCTAGATGTATACATAAATAATTTAAATTTTAGTTATTAATTAATAAATATGTCTTCGAACACATTTTTTACCTCATAAACAATACACTTTACGAAACTTAATATGCCATCCAAAGATCTTTGTCGAAAGCTTTTAGGTAGTAATGTATTTGCGCTTTAGAATACATAGTAAAGTTATAATATATATATATAATATATGACGCCTTGTTTTTTAATTCATTCTTTTATTTTAATGTCTCCCCGGTAGCGTTGTTGGTACCGTGCGCGCCTAGCAATACGGGGAACGCGGGCTTGAATACCCATCTGTCGGATTTAAAAAAACTCGGAAATGCAGGACTGGATGCCCATTGGGTTGAGTAATTGTCAGACAAACAATTCTCGTGAAAAATAATCTGTGAAGACGTCTTCACATTGCGGAGATCCATATACTCCTCTTTCGGGGTGGATATCTTCACACTGTGTGAATCCGTATGCTCCATGTTGGGGGCAAACATGGTATATTCAATAATATCTGTTAATTGGGTCTGTGGTATTCTGGCGGATAATAATACCGTAAGGCCGCGGGAACGATAGATGTCGCGGCGACAGTGCGACGGCGATAGAACCACGAAAACGGAGATGCAAAATACCTATAGATATGTGAGTAAGCAAGTGAGCGAGTTGTTGTGATTGATGCGCTGCCAAACTTGCTGTCTTAATCACTCACCTATTCATAGCTATTTTGCATCTCTGTCACGGTCGCTCTGCTATCCTCCCCGCGGCCTAAGGCAGGCAATCCCACCCTTTCTTGGAATAAATATTTAGCTTAGATAACATTTCGCGTCATTGACTGTTTAAATACTTATATATATTTTTACCACATCCGCTACCGAATTGATATTAATAGTGTGAAGACAACTCAAGATAAAGATTATATGGATATCCGCATTGTCAAGACTTTTTGATAGATTATTTTTTCACGAGGATTAATTGTCTGCCAATTGTTCAGATTATTGGACACGCAGTCCCACATCTTTAATTTTTTTAAATTGAAACCCCAATATCCGTCTATGACTCGCGCACACTAATGCTTCGGCTACTGAGGAGATATCAATTTACAAGCGCATAATATAAACATATGAACATGATCATCCCTATTCGTTTTAATGATATATTATGATATAAGTAGCATTCGTATCTGCTTTGTATTAGCGCAGAGGTCGGCAAACCGCGGCTCTTGTGGCGTACACGAGCGCCTCTTTTCCGTGAATTGTTTTTTCTTCGAGTTTGCGTAAATTTTTGTTTGTTTTATGTAACTTATTGAATATTATTTGAGATTTCTCGTTTTTTTGCTCTTCCACGCTTTTTTATGGCTCTCGAAACAATAATAAAAGTTGTGTTACTCATATTTGACACTTTTGACTCGAGAGTTTGCCGACCCCTGTACGATACTGAAATACACATTAAGCAATATAAGTTTATCCACAGTTATTACAACCATATAGCCGACTTTTGATATCAATATGAGATTTACTGAATTTGCTGGGAACATCCCAATAATTATCATTAATAATCCAAATTGTAAGTTGTTACTGAGTGTAAGTTAACAAGCTGCATGAAGGAATCGTCGTCACTTAAATAATGTATGGTAAACTTAGTGAGATGGCTTGTTAAATCCAATAACTGGGTTGGACTGGGTTGTTTTAAATAATTCATTTCGCTCCGTACGCACCACTTTACATTTCCAGGTATTGCGATTAGCATCCTGCGCTAGATAGCCACGAGGATATTTTTATTTACTAGTTGACAAGACCAAGCTAAAAATACAACTGTTTTGGCGACGGTGACACATAAATTTCAGTATATTGGCATGTAGTAATTGTAACGGTTTTATATATATTTACGAAGTGTTATTTTAATTTCCATATAAAAATTGGGTAGTCAGATACATCCAGTACAATTTGTTTCTGAATAACGAAATTATATGGTGACAGTTAGATAGAAATACCTTATATGGTCTTACTAACTCGTTCATCCAACAGGATACTAGTAGAAATCAAACTAATCGAGTATTTTTTAACAATGTTCACTCCGAGTCATATGGAATATATGCATCTTCATAGTGTGAATGATTTATCCGGACAGTTTGTTTAAATCATTGGGCATTCATGATTTAATTTTAAATACGAATTAAAATACATATTGTTAAGTGATTGAGAGAATGATTGTATGAAAATTATTAATTTATTTCAAGTCAGTCAATTTCGGAAAAGATTTTGGTACACATCAACTTGCAAAGTGTCCTCAGAGAAAACTAGGCTAGATTTCTACCAGGGCGATCTTGTGCGGATCACACTCATAACTTACACTAGACAAGTCATGAGCTATACAGCGCACTGGCTTGCTGTGTTATGTATTTTGAGAAGGCATTTGACAGTCCGCGCCGCCTTTTCCTTCAAGACAGAGAATTCTGCATCAGAATCGATGACACAGTCACATAATGGTTCGTTATTTCCATCGGAGTCAGACAAGGATGTTGCAGACAAGGATGTTGACAAGGGTCTTGCACCGTTCTTAATTTTTGTACTTTCCGATTTTATTTTAAGAAAATCAATACCATCTGACCGAGTTATAGATGTTACCTCTATGGCGAAATTTTGTCAGGTTTATCGAGGAAATAATACACAGACTACAAACAAATTTGTCTGACATTCCTCTAAAAATCAATACGAAGATCAAGTTCAAACCATGCCTGCCCAGATCCTGATTATCCCCTGACCAATGATGCAACGATGGACAGAACATCAAGAGTGTCGACGGTTTTCAACAACTAGGGGCACACATTACGGCAGATGGCACTTCGCAAAGTGACCTCGCCATTCGAATGAGAATAGCTGGTGCAACCTTCAATTCCATACTAAATATCTGGAACTCTAAATCAGTGATTCTCAACCGGGTCCATATAGCCACCCAGGGGGCCACAGAGACTTTTAAAGGAAGCACAGACGAAAAATTACTTTTTAGGGAAGCGTACCAAACTCCAGAGAAGGCAAGACAATATACATTACGCGATCTACTAAGACAAAAGTAAAAATTACGAGCGAACAAATTCTGGACGAATGTACAAAAGTAGAAATAGGGCGAGATTAAAAAAACCAGTGGAGACAGATTTTTTTTGAACTCAAAAGAGGCCACACCCCAGAAAAGGTTAAGAGCCGTGGCTCTAAGCTATACGCGATAAAACCAAATGCCTTCTGTTCATTGTATGATGACAAAATGCTGAGTTACGTGTGCTGAGTATTGTTAGTTTACTAGTCAATATACTAATTGAATTTGGACTATGCTAGGTATTTATGTACAGAGGTTTGGCAGAATGTGAATGAATACTAACTAATAATATGATAATAGTAAATAATATTAATCAATAATTTGGTTTCAGCTGTACAGCATGAGCGAGCCCCTCGCACGTGTATTATAGGTTCAACTATGGGTGGCATGGTATCACTTCGGCGAGCATCATCCAGCACCCTTCAACACACACCGTCCCGGTACTCCTCGACTTCATCAGTCCAATCATTCCCCACCGCTCCAGGAATTTCCAGACTCGACCTTTATCCAAATTCAGTTCACTCAGTGCCATTGTCAGATGTATCATCAGGCCTCGGTGTAGAGTTTGGTTCACCTATAAATCAAGCTAGTGGATCTGCTCCTTTGGGACTGCTAGGGAAACCAGAAGCAGTAGTGAATCCATCATTACAATATCCAATAAGTGGAACCAGTTTTTTACCTCCAACCTTCTTGTATCCATCGATGTTTGGCGCTGTCATGGCAAGAAATCTGCTCTCTACTGGACAAGGTATAAATAACTATTATATTCATTAATATGTTATACATTTTCTTTCAATAAGATTTTCAAAATCTTTTTACCTTAAAGAGTAAATAATATATGCAACCTTAAGATTTTATGTTTACAATATATGGTTGGAAAGAAATTAATTGCTACCAAACCATTGCTGCATTATTTTATATTATTTTCATTTAATCTTTATTCATTTTCTAACCCTCTATAAAAAGCTAAAGTGAATTACGTGAGCTCAATATTATTTAAGATAAATTATAACTGCATTGTATCCATGGCTAGATTTTTTTTTTTGTTTATATGGCTCATAAATTAACTATTGATTTATTTTGGCCCTTAGAATTGAAACAATATTACTTTTTTTTAACACTCAATATTTTGCCATGTTTCACAGTTATAAATAATTCAATACTTTCAATGCATAGTGACATCTCTTAGGACACAGTAAAATATTAAGACACTTCATATTGTCTAGAATTATCAATATTATAATGATTTTTGAAAAAACTTCATTTTAAATAATAAGTTATGTGCCAACCCTGTTATTATTTGACACTTTGTTTTTTTCGATAAATAACGGCATAAATAACACACTGAGTATTTATTTGGTAAAAGGCCTATTACACTACACAATATTAAGTGCTCTTACTGCAGAGTGTGCGTGGTCTCTTGTATGTGATTTAAGTGCCTAAGGCTTATTACACTGCACTTAGTAAGGGTGCCTTGAAATTGTGTAATGTTATAGGCCTTTAAGTTCTTAATATCTACTCTTAACATATTTAGCAAAAAAAATATTCATTAGGTTTTAATTTTTCAAAAAAATTGCCAGCTTTCCTGGTCCCGCCATATGAATACCTTCCGTCATTTAAAAGGTTAATATAATAATAATATTATCTGTGTTTATATCCCTTTGATATTTTATTTAGAAAACCAATATCTCAATCGTCAAATCAACGGACTGGATGGAAGACGTCCGTGGAATATTCAACAATTTTCACATCCTGCAGCAAAAGATGATGAAGTCACAAGCTCTGAAGAAGCCACCTCTACTCCTTCACAAGCTTACCTTAACCTACAAGGTGAAATATTATTCGAATTCATGTTCTTATTCAATACACATTTTTTATCATTGTGAATCGTAAAGACATGTTTTTGCTAATCATCCTACCCATTAATTTAATAAAACAACAAAGATATATAACACTCTCCAATCATTCTGATCAATATCCATAATACTACATTATTTTTAATGGCTAATGGTCATAAATTTATTCGGTTGAATTGCATTTTAGAGTAATTGAAATATTATTTTAAAAATGTTCATTGATTTTATTTGCAGCTTCTCAAACTACAAGACCAATCACAATGCCCTGCACTTCTGAGGAAAGTAACCATCATGATTTACCACTCCTAGGTTTAAGAGGTATCTCCAATAGTAAATCATTAAACAAAGACAAAGAAGTAAATGCCATTAAAAATAATCCCCAAAAAGTAGTAAATGAGGCATTGGGAAATGTTTATGACATGTTTATTCAAAGTAAAGGAAATGAAAAGCAAAACAATAACTTAATTCAGTCTTTTCAAACAGTGACTCCCACACAGGGACCCGTTGATTTAACAGCTGGAGTGACACCGTGTGATGGCATTTACGAATCGGCAGCACAGATATTATTTCTGTCAGTGAAATGGGTAAGGGCAATTCCTTCATTTGTGCATTTATCTGATGCTGATCAAGAACTTCTACTTAGATCTGCTTGGAGAGAATTGTTTATTTTAACAGCTGCACAGTGGGGGCTTCCAATTAATGAAGGTTTGTATAAATTAGATATTGTAAATGACTTATTAGCTTTTGTAGTAAGTTTTATATTTATTTAATCTGTAGCAGTCATTCCTAGGTAAACTTTATGAGTAAAGATTATGCGTTTTGCCCTTTACAAAATCTTGATAATACATTTGTCATCTGTACACATGTATGTTTGTGTATTATTTATATGCTCCAAGGCATAATTAAACAAATGTACACAAACAAATTTCCAAAATTAAATAGCACTCTCGCCTTCTAAGGTTTATATAATAGATCTGAAATATACAATAAAATGAATACTATTAAACTTGAGACTGACTGATTCTTTAAGAAATAAAATGGAATTGTGATATGAACACAATATTTTATTTTCAGTACACAGTGCATTGATAAACAATGGATGTAATGGAGAAAAGTCGCCAGGTCTTAAAGAGCATGCTTGCCGACTTGCTGATCTCATCCGAAGGTTCTCTCAAATGCACGTCGACCAGACTGAGTATGCGTGTCTTAAAGCAGCTATTCTCTTCAGACCAGGTAATGCTAGTTTATATACTTATATAAATAACACTGATTTCAGTTAATCTACACTGCAAAGTTATTTAGAAATTTTTATCCATGTACTATTTTCACAACTAAAAATTGATGAGTTCTTGTCACTAGGTTCTTTAAACAAAGTTGATTTTCACTTTGAATATCATGATCATATTTCAGGCTAGATTTGACCATCATTAAGTTATTTTTTTATAATTAACAATCTGGTGATATATTTTTTCAGATCCCGCACATTTACAGTCACGGAGACATGTTGAATTTCTCCAAGAGCAAACACTTGCAATGCTGCATGAGTATTGTATCACGCATAAATGCTCTGCAAGATATGGTCGCCTTTTGCTCATGCTACCTTCTGTAGCCTGTCTCGGTAGCAATGATCACTTGGAAGAACTTCTTTTTCGACGAACAGTAGGGGATGTTGCAATTGAAAAGCTTTTGAGAGATATTAATGCAGGGAAACAATAACAGAACTTTTCTTTAATGGATAAACAATCTAAAAATTGAATTTTGTTTTTTATAATTCATCCATAACCAATGAAAAAAGTAGATATTGCCACTTTCCACAACAACATTGTCATTTACAAATATATACTGGATATTAACTGAGTGAGCATTTATACGATGTGGTTCTATTTTACAGCAGTTGAAAGATTATTTATTTACTACTACCATGTCCAATCTGAGACATGAGTAACATATGGATCTGTACTATAGCAGATTATTTTTTTAGAAGAACTAATTATCAGTTAATTATTTAATTTAATGTGAATCAATATTCTATGTTTACATACATGTTAAAAATAAGTAGTCAGTTCTCAACTTATGACCATTTGCACCCATGAAGAAAAGAAAAACCTATAAGAATGGCCGGTGTTTTGATGAAAATGTTGTTGAGAAACTCACAAACCAAGATTTGATTAAGATTGAGGAAGAATTTTTTTTTTTAACTAACAACTTATAATATTATAGATAAACTTGAAAAATCACCCATTAAACTTGCATTAAAAGACAGGGCTGCAGTTTTTAGCCAAATTAATTATAGATTGAACAATTTTAAATTATGAACTCCAACAGATTTTCCAAGGTATGCCACCTCATTCAGTAAGCACTCTCCTGTCATGAACATACAATATAAGGAAAAGAAACAAAAAACGATACAAACAAACCTTGTCACTGCAATCGCTGAAAAACTCTGGAGTCAACCATGGATATCAATAGCAAAGATTATAAAAATATTATGATTGTTATGAATATATTATATAGGTACATACTTATTTACATTAATGCCGTTAAAAATTAGCCATCAGAAATAAAATGATTAACATCATGATGTATATTATATTGATTAATATACCTCATGCCGTTTGTGTATACTAATTCTAATTATTTTTTTCATATTAAATTAAGAATTATGAATTCAACGACCATATTGATTTGAATATAATCGTTATCAAGTCGAAAGCTGGTTATTTTTATTAAGCCTTAAAAATTTAATCCGTTGATCTCCAATATCAAACCGCCCTCACTTATCCACAGTCTCGAAGATTACAAATTATCTAAAGAATAATTATAAATTGAATTATAATTAATTTTACAGGATAAGTTTTGCCTCTATTTATTCTGATTACTATACTGTTATCGAAACATCTTGAAGAGAGAATTGTTATTGATTGATATTAATAAAATGTATTACGCTGCGATTACTTAAAATAACAACTCTACTGCAGTCATGATTGATGAAATTATATGTAACAACAAAAAAGATTAAATATTCATCTAAATATTAATGTTTCAGGTCATCATGAATTTTTAAAAAGTGAAATCATTTATAATGATTGTATTTTAAGTTTAAACAGTAGTTAAAGATTAGTGAGTGCTATGGTTGGTTTGTCGAATAAACAATAAAAAAGAAGGCTGTTAATCCGTTAAGATATATATCCATGGAGCCTATCTGTGGAGATTCATATGTCCAGCTTGTGAATATTGTAATTTTCCTTTAGATTATAAACACATTAGGAATTTTGACTTTATTAGATTTAAGGTGTCTGCCTAAGTAAATTTATTCATTACAAAACCTCCTCATACCTTTAACTGCCATATTGCATAATGTTTTATCTTATTTTGACTATAAATTGCACTCTAAAAGCATGTTATTATTTTCCATAATTATTTCTGCCTTAAACAGGTAGATTCAAATTTATTTCTGATATTTTTGTTAATCAGATATTTGTTTATTCGAGACTGAAAATAAATAAATATTTTTACATCTTGACATTAAGTTCATATAGCACAAAATAGGAAACACTCATTCAAAGAAATATTTATGAAAAAGTGTTTTCATTTATCAATAAATAATTCGAATCCAGTTACAAATCAAACATATTCATGGATAATTTTGTCTTTTCCTAAAATGAATAAATGCTTGCATCATCATCATATTGTGGTTTGATTTAGGATATCATTTTATTTTATTTAATATAAAGTATTTCAAAATAGTAAAAGTTTGATGCTTTGAATCAAAAAATCGTAGCTTGTACTTTTTTTTAAACACAACATACCATAATTCTCTGAAAATAAGACTAGGTCCTATATTAATTTTTCCTCCAAAAGACCCAATAAGGTTTATTTTTAAGGAAAGTCTTATACTTTAGGAAAGGAATCCAAAAAATAGAGAAAATTCTGTTTTTTTGTATAAAAATTCATATTTGTCTATTCAACCACAGTTATGTCATCTTTGGAAACATCATCATAACTCATTAAAGCCTGAATTCCGGACTGAATTTGAGGCAACAGTAATGTACTACTTTTTAAGCATTTTTCACACAATCTTAACTTCGTGATAAAGCTTCTTTTCGGGTTAAGATGGTATTAAACCTTTCTTACGTTATGGGAGGTGACTTTAGAGATCATAAATTATCTTTCTTCTTCTTTCACCATATCCGCTCTCTAATTGGAGCATTTGGCGCCTCCAGGAATCTCTGTCACCCACCAGCCATCTTGCAATCTCCTCGATCATACTAGCATTCATAGTTCCGGCGAGTACATCCTATGGATAGTACCCACCGGTCCTTCAGAAATCTTACTGGTCAGAAGAATAGATAAACACGGTTCAGGTTTTCTGGAGGCATCCGCAGCACCGCTGTATGACTTTTAAGGTAACAGGGGGTACCCTGTCTGCTTATATCCGTGTTTGTAATGGAGTCATTCCACATCACTCCCAGTATTTGATATCTGTTCTTAAAGCTCAGTATATGGTTTTTTTGAGTCTTTGTCAGGTGCCATGATTCGCTACCGTATCACAACACTGGCAACATACTATTTCAACAGTATTCTGGATACCTTTGACGGACGTATCGAGCATGGCAGCCTTATCGGCATATTCGAGATTCCATAACCTTGAGGCTTAATTTTGAAATAGGTGATAAACATATACTTTGGTTAGGTGGAATTTATCTCCAAAGCAAGAGGTCAAAAACAGGAATTGAGCAACAACGTACGCCTGCCTGATACCAGTCCATACCTATAAATACCCAATCATAAATTATGTGCAATAAATTTTAGTTTGTTGATTAAGATAAGGCTAACTGTATTGTGTGTTAGTGCAAGCTTCTTTACCATGATCTTATGCAATGTAAAAATATGTGATAGATCAATTAAAAAAAAATTCAATCATAACATTAATTTTGTTGTAATTATTTCAGCCATTTCTTTTCCCTATAATTTTCCTTTAAATATTTTTAATGCAATCTTTCTGCCACGATATATTTTTTTGGCATTTCAGTTCCGTACGATGTAAAAATTCAACACATATAAAACACAATACTCTGATAACATCTTTATTCAATGTCGTTGAGTTTTGCTGTTCAAAGTTATAGATTAAAAAGCTTCACGAAATAGATAAATTATATTGTAATTTTTTAGCTATCCCTGATGATTTTTGGAACAACAAAGGAGTTGTAAGACTGTAGGAGTGTGCATGGTAATAGTAAGAGAAAAACAACATTAATTCTAGGACATTTTCAAAATATAAAAGATATTTTGCCAATAACGACCCGATGCATCGTAAAACCAATTCTATTATTTCCCAGCAAATTGCTGAGCCTTCAATGCCAACAACCCAAATTCTTCCGAGTTCTACAACCTTAAAATTGTAATTTTATAAATTAATTTTTATAAACGCTCCGAAGATAAATTTATTGAAGTACTTGTTTCCCCGACAGGGCAAAAGGGTAAAAGTGACGATTATTCGATTTATTGAGACGTCAAAAAATTAAAGATGGCG
>JAGVSQ010007238.1:0-15530 GCA_022683975.1 Rhyacophila evoluta
ATTTTTGGATTTTTAAAAAATCCGACACAGATGGGGATTCGAACCCGCATTCCCCTGATCGTTAGGCACGCACGCTACCAACAACGCTACCGGGGAGTATTTATATTGTTAAATATTTTTTTCAAATAGCCTCCATTTCAATACTGGTATTTTTGTAACTTTTCATCAGCAAGCATAATAAAGATAAAACCCGAAGCCAAATTTTTCTGAATTTCATTAAGAATCTACAGTAGTGTATAAATACAGAGGCAGCTACCTCATTTTTATGCAGTAAATTTAGTTTAGCAATTTTTATTTACAGGCCTGTGGATAAAAGAAATTTTTGGCAAGGTTTAATGAATAAGAACATTAATTACCATAATTTCTTCAATAAACAATTCACAGTGGCACAGAGTGATATATATCAATAGAAATATTATTAAAAAATAAGTATGGCATAAAAAGCAAATAAATAAACAATAGGCAAAATTACGATATTTTAAAACAGGTTTTTCTCATTCGTAAACATTTTATTATGAAGGAAAATTAGAAAAGCAATATTTTAAAATAACATTTTTAGTTTTGTTGCTCAATTTGTATATTTTAAGTATAAAGAGTATAAATTGAATATTTAAAAAAATAAGTAAAGAGAAAATTTGAGGAATGAGAGTAAGAGGGTTAGGCAGATATTCCAGGAGTTTATAAAATAACATCCATCTAAATTCACTTCAACGAAATGGAAGATATCAATAAGTTTAACAACTATACAAATGGATGTCTATTTCAAATGGTAACATTAAAACTAGATAAAATAGATTTCTATGATATACGTGTACAGTAGAACCTTGATATAACGGATTATCAGCGGGAGAGGAGCGTGTCTATTAAAGCTGACAGTCTGTTGTATTGAAGTAGGGTTTCCGAATGCATTTTTTTTATTAAGAAAATATAAAGCACGATACAAGGTAAGGTTAAAAAAAGAATCAAGTTTTGTTTGCAATTTTGATGTCTGCTGTTCTTTTATAATAAACCCTCTAAAATTACAAAAATGCTCGTGATGCAAAAATATGATATACGTTATCTGACGAATGGTCAATGTATGTAGTTAGATCGTCAAGATCTTATCGCTGGTAAATTGACTACAAAAATTAGAAACTTCTAACCCTCTAAATCTACCACCAAATAAATTGTTCCAACCATTTTACAATATTTGCACTTTCACTTCCTTACGAATGTTTTGTCCGTTATATCAAGGTTCTCTGTATTTACGGAATACCTGCTCAAGTAATATTTCTATTGAACCGATGAAATGTCCCAGTGTTAGATTGTTGCCAGATAATTGGTAGCGAAGAATATTCCTAGACTCGAATATAACACATCCTTTATATAATATTTATAACCATTTTCAATAATAGTTTTTTTCACTACAAGCATTAATGATACAAAATATACGTCGTAAATACAGTAGTATAACAAATATTTAATCGGCTTTTGTAAACATTTATATAAAACCACCTTTTCACAAAGACACATTTCACAATTATCTTAATTTGTGACACAGTACGTATTTTGTAATATTATACATTAAACGTTTAAGAACACACATTCAATGTGTGATTGTTTCTTGTTTTCTAATAGTACATACTAAGAATATTATACTGGTAAAAAAATTATATAGGAAAGTTGGATTAGTTTTTTTATAATTATTGGTAATCAAATTTGATTATTATTGTATAATTAGATTTAGAATATTTTGGAAATCAGGCAGAGTTTTGGCTTTATATTATTTTGACGTATATCACAGTTTAATTAGATTAATCCACAAAATGAAATTGTTTAAATAACAACTGGAAACTCTTTACTTGTTATACAATATTAATCCTTCTTCAAAATCAAGATTTTCAATCAAATCTTCAATTCCAATACTAAATATACAGATTAATCTCATTTATCAATACTTAATATATTTAAACAAAAACATTAAGAATAAGAACAGGCACATAAATTTCTTATAAATGTTTCATTTCACATACATATCGACTGTAGAAAACAAAAAGGATATAACTCACATAACCCTTAGTTTTTTCAAAATAGTTTTTATTCGTTAATCACAATGTATAAAACTTAACACACATTCTACCAAAAGAAAGTAAGCCGCAAATTCCGAATTAGTATTTATATTTAGCTTTATTTTTAAGAATAGGATGGCCTGTGAAATTTACGACCAGAAAAAAGAACTTCTACACCATTGATTTTAATGGTTTTTCTTATATAATTTATTAAAATCATGTCAGATTGGGTAAATAAAACACTTGTTTTGGTCTTTGTGCACTTCAAGGTTGTTGTTTATTTAATATTTAGACTTTGGTCCGAGATTGTTAAATAGACTTTTTGTGCCCTTTGCAAAATTTGTTCTGTGAGGGTTAAATCCATTTTCTTTTCCGTAATCGATATTATAATATAATGAATAGCTGATTTACTGTAGAAAAAAATCATAATTTTCGCTTGACAGCAATGTGCTCCCGAGTTTGTTACGGTGATTGATCAATCTGTTGAGCTCATGTAATGTATCCAAATATACATTAAAAACATTTATGCAGCATTGGGATTTGAAAGCGAGACCCCCAGTTCATAGCAATTCACAAGAAGGAGGTAGATTATGAACATATATATGACTACTATAATATTGAACAAATTTTGGCACAGTTGAATTTCCATTTTTGGCACAAAAGTGCTAAGTAGAAAAAAAAAGAAGCAAATGAACCCAGACTTTCAAATTAGTGAGACATTTACTTTAAAAACATTGCAATCTGCAATTAAAAACAATAGTTTTGCCATATTATTAAATATGTGCAAAATGATATTTATTTTCCGTGTCTGCTCTGAATGTGGAGCATATCTTCACATTGTGAAAACTATATACTATATAGTATTATAATACAGATTTTCCTAATATTGTAACATAATTTCGTTTGAAAAATAAAGCATTATGTTATGCCCGCATTGAAAATGTATTGAGCATTTCAAAATATTGAAAACAAATAAAAAAATTATAGTATTCACATAAATATTCTGTCCATTCAATATTACGAACATTGCATAATATAATGTAAGATTTATATTAATTCTATTACGTATTGCAGTATTTTTTTTTTCACGACAATCATTTCAGCCATTTACTCAAATCATTGGGAATCCAAGCGTGCATCTTTAAATTTTTAAAACCGTTATGCAGCTATGATATTGAAATCCATGACCTCCGGTATTAAAGCACCACTATTACCTGAGGCCAATGTAGCGTATTTTCATTTGGTAGTCCCTTATTAAATTCTAATTATTTTTTAAGTTAAAATTAATGATAAATTAAGTTAAATTTAAGTTATTCCAATAAATTCTATTTTATTACTTTATTCCAAAAATGTAGGCAATACAATATTCATATCAAACTTGTTGCATCTTGAATTTATTTATGATTTACGACAGCTTACAAAACTTTTAATATTATATAAATAATGCACATAGTATTCAGTCATATTTCATTTCATGAATGTAATTATTGTGGTATAAAACAAAATATCTTTGTAGATTATCATTTAATATAGAAACAAGTCTTATACGTGGTTATTGTACACACTTGGACACTCCCTACAATCACGTATATGACAGTTACGTGATTATGTACTTTTACACAGTTCTATGGCTAGATAGAAGTATAAATAAACACACAACTACATATTTTGCAATGGCGTTTAAAATCTTTGAAACACTTTCCTGTAAAATGTCATGTTTGCAGATACAGGATTAAACGTAAGGAGTGTAGACTTATATCATATATATGTCGACTATGACACTGTAAGTTTTGAAAAAAAAATGCAACAGAAAATATTGGAATACAATGGCTTGTTGTGCAATATGTCACTTGACAGTTAACTGTCCAAGAATATAATTAAACTATAAAAGAGATATTATCGTGGTATTTTATAAATTTATTTTCTACGATAAAAAGCAATTGCGTTTGTCATAAATTCATATTTGTATAAGTATTGATTTAAGACACTTTGTATAACATACAAAAATTAGATCATAATAATGCTAATAAACATAAACAAAAGAGCACTTCATGTCTATACGTACCTTAGCTTATTAATCTTTTTTCATACTAGACAAATTTTCTATGCCTGATGGGAGCTTTGGCGACTTAACTCGTCAGTGTCTGGATTAATTATAATTATTAATTGACTATTTCCAGTCTTTGGACATGTAATAGTTTATACTGCATGGGGAACTTTTTTTATTTGAGCACTAGAACCTTATAATTTATCAGCATCAGTTTAAAAATATAAACTCACTCATTAAGTTAGATGAATCATTTAACACAAAATGTTAAAAACTAATTAAAAACACACATCAAACAGTCAAATTTGTTTCTCTAATCGGTGTAATTCCTTCAATACTTCTTACACGATCTTTTTTTGCAAATCTACCTAATTTGGGATGTAAACACTGGTAATATAAAATCATACAAATTATTCCTAATAAATATGGTGCTATCGTTACACCGATGACAGGATTGAAGAAAGTGGAGTTCCTGATTTTTTCATTGGCACATAATATCCATAAAGTTGTGCAAATGATATCTTCGATGAAACATATTGAGTAATACAAAGCATATCTGTACCTCGTTCTTCCTTCAACAGGCATGATGTACGTGAATATGTAAACAAATCCCATAATGAGAGAAAATGTGATACCGTAGAGAAAATTGGAGCAGAAAGGTGACTTCTCGAAGAATTGTAGCCAGACTGCCATGGCTAGCGCGTGAATTGCACACGCCATTACAGTCCAGAAAGGAAATAAGTATGCGATGACAGCTATTGACATTATTCGCGACACTGAAAATAATAAGACAATAAATTATATAAAAAAACTTTTTTTTTTTAGCTTTAGGATAAGGATATAAAATCTTTTGTTACTTTCTTTGATATAATATTTTATAATTTACATATTTACCAGTGACTAGGAAGTGCCACAAGAGTTGCATGACGCTGCCGGCCCATGAAATGTTATCTTTGTCCTCTTGGGCGAAGCGGGTGGCTCTCTGATACGCAGCTAAGCACCATCCCATACTCAGGACAGATGATATGACAGAGAGCGACTGATGAACTGGAATTATTGTCAATTATATTTCAATTCTATTTGATTCTATATAGACTATCTAATGCCATATTTAGGTGATAAATCCTGTGTTGAGTTTGTTTTTGAAATTCTTAGCATTTGTGTTTTGTTTGATATAAATGAATTTAATTAGCCACGGTGATGACTGTAATGTAATACAGATACTAAAATACAATTCACTCGTGTTTTGTTAAGGCAAAAAAGGAACAGTCAGAAGCGAGCAATATGTGTACAGTTTTCTATTTATATTTTATGGAAATCCGGAAACTCGAATGACATGAAATAACCAGTCTCCAAAACAGTTGACCAAAGAGGTGGAGAAGAGTTAGCAGACCCGATTAGGTTTTCCAGCAGACAAGAGAGCAACAACAAAAGATACACAAATACATAAGTATATTTATCCATAATTTAACACAAAATGTGTTCAAACAATTGATTATGTCATCAAATATTTACTTTTAAATTCTTCCCGGCCTTCAATCATGAGTGACAACTGCAACACCTGTTGAGGAGCTGCCTCTAAGAAGCATTCGAAAGCTCTCAACAATGCAGCGTCACTGTCTTCCTGAAGCATTAGAGCATACCATCTTCTCTGAGCTGTAACATCGCCTTCTCTTCCAGCTTTACGGGACTTCAATGCGTACCTAAATAAATAAACAGTTAATATTATGACGTTTTAACAAATCAAATGAGTTTGTTTTTATTGATAGGTAACATGTAAGTTGATATTGATATATTTTTAGTAGTACAGCAAGTAGCAGATAGAATGGTACTCAAGTCAACATGCAGAAATAAAATTATGGATTCAATTTATGGGTAGATACATAGAAGTTAAAAAAAAATTAAGTAGAGATCAGAGCACAAAGAGTTGAGCAATTACTGACTGAAAAATGTATTTAAAAAATGCAATTAAATTATATTGCAGATATATTAGATAATATAAAAAATTTGACTCACCTTAAAGCATCTACATATCGTAGAATGGGAGCCATTTGAAAAATGAGCACAAACACACGTAATATTTTTTGAGTCGTCATCATTTTGGATATTGAATCATGTTTGTCTCTATCTTGGGCATACCTATAACAAGAGAAATTACAGTTTTTTTTAGCATACATTTTTTCATTGTTTTCCAATCTAAGAGATACAAAATATTGACACTGATTCAATGGATTATCAATTACAAATATCCTTTCCAACATTTTCATCGTACATTAATTACTTCATATTAAAGAAAATATCAATGGCTAATCCTGAGGATCAACGACGTTTTAACATTTAAAATTAAAGAATGGCTCTCAAGAAGAGAGTTAAAGAGAAATTGGTGTTTGATTACTCAGAATTTTTGACCAATATTGCTGCCTAGCTATGGAGTATTATTGCCATCAACAAAACTTCACAGCAATTTATAAGCTCAAAATGCATATTCTGTCAATATCTGAAGAATAGAAATGTACTATTGGTAACAAAACATATCGCATCCCAGACTGAATTTTGCTGTTTTGAGTTATGAATGCGGTTAAACTACATTATTTCCCTTCTATCCTAAGAGAACACTGAAATATCTCTACAAAACTTGTCATACGACAAGATTTCTTCTGGAAGTAGGATATATTAATATAGTTTATAGGATAACACAATCATGACAAATTATACATAGCTATAATGTGTAACATGGATTGGAAACAGATTTAGACTGTAGGCTTTCCATACAGTAGTAGTATGTTCAACGAAAATGATTAAAACACCATCTAAAAATCCCATATAGTGTCAATAGAAATACAAAATTTTTGAGCATGCATTGACTCTGAACATGATTCTATGATAACTAATTGAATATATTACTATTTCAAAGATTATCTGAATTATAAAATCAGTTAAAAACCTCACTTAACAGTATTTGTTACCTATTTCTTAGGTCATCCATAATGGCATCAGTATTGTACCAAAAATAATTATGAAGAAAATTATAACACATTAAATTAAAATGAAACACCCAAAAGATATTAATAAAGCCCAAAAAATCTATTTCATACTTCTGCATAGTTAGTATACATTTGAAAATCAAACATAATGTACCAATGACTGCGTCAAAAATAAAACTGTAACTCATTTTTTATTGAACAAAAATAATTTATTGAAAGTAATCTTGCATACAGACTGTGAAAACTAGCGCAGGATAAAAAACCAGTTCATGCAAATGGGTAGGGCAGCGTTTCCCAGATGATGACTTGTGACTCAGGCATTAAGTCACGAAATCAAAATGTCGGACTTCTAAAAATCTCTCAAAAATCTGGATTTCAGAATCATTTTTAGTATCTAATTTTATGTAATATATAATATGTGTAATATGTAAAATAATGTAATATAATAAAGTTATCATTTTTTTTCCAAAGCTGAAGTTTCTGTTTAACAAGAAACAGCATCAGACTTATTAAAAATTTATTGATTTCAGTTACATTTTTAGCAAACGTTTTTTTATTAAAATATGTGAAAACTGTATGGCCGGCCATTCATCTGTTTTATATTATATGAAGGCCAGTGCATTCGTTAAAAATTTTAGTGAATTACAGAGAAGAAATATAAAAATAACTACCATGAAAAAGATAGTTTGGGAAACGCTGAGCCAGAATTCTTTAACTTTTATCAAATGGAGACTCACTAAAAGAGTACAAGGAAACAGCGACATCATCTGAAATAGAGACTCATTTAAAATTAAACACAAGTCGTGATAGACAACAGATGACATTTTATATAAATATCATTTTAATATATACCTTTTCCTATTCTATTTTCAACTATCAAACATTGTATTGTAAACAGTGTCAAATCTAATTAGTGCAGTGGTAGAAACATCATGTTTTATCCTATATTCAATAAATAGGATTGGCTCAGTCCAATAAAATCAATAATAACTATGTTTATTTGGCAACCTAGCAGTTCCAAAAATATATAAAACGTAATAGGAAAGTTTCCTTTCAACACTACAATCAATGAATTTATATATGATTATATAGAACTATATTTCATGATACTTATATTATAGTACAATAGGATATAAGTAGTATCAATAGTTATTTCAGTTGTCACATCATTATCAAGATTATAATAAAAAATGCTTGTATAGATAACTAGCCAGCTGACATATCTGAACCCTTACGAGATAATTGCTCCGACTGAAAATTTTAACTGACTTGAAAGATTTTCCATTTCATCCAACAAATGAGGACACTTAAAAAGGATCAGGTTAGTGTCGTTTTGCCAACTTCCCCAATTGTTTACATTTCTTATACCATACTGAAGGAGTTTAACACTTAACTTGCGGGCTATTTTTGGCAAATTCACAAAATGTGCTTAACGTAATCACGTAATATTCCTGATCCCGCGAGCCAAGTGTTAACAACAATATCACTATGCTTGCTTTAGAATTGAGAAGTTTTATTAGAAGAAATACAGGTTCGGGTATAAAATAATATTTAAAAGATGGTTTATATTAATATTAACATAAATGTTATTATTTGAATACAATGTTTTCCCACCAACACTAATTAAGAGTCAATGGAATTAATTACAATAAAATTAATATATTTATAAGAATATACCAGGGTAGTGATCTGGAATATTTCTTGACAGTAGTTAACAAATCACCTCTGCAAAAATTCATACCTTAATATATATTTTACACGAATTGATACAGCATAAAAAAATATAGGAGTAAATTATGAAAATAATAATTAGCATTTGAACTTTGTAAACTTCTAAGTGGATTGTTATATACAACCTAGGTTTTGCCTTTTGACATTTCAAGCTTTATGAACATGAACAATATGTAAGTCTTATCGAAATTTACAAAGTTAAAATGGTTTTGAATTTGAAATCAAATTGTTGGAGACAGTCGATATACATTGCAAGATGGATCAAGTATTATATTAATATTTTTTGTGTGTTACTATAAATTACTACCGAGAGGCTCATGAGTAATGTTGGCAAGCATGAATTTCCAACAAATTCAGCAAACTTAATAAGAATTTTATGAGTTCCGAAATGAGGTTTCACTCTTACTAATTAACAACTCTGTATGCACATTGTAATATCCATGTCAATGAAAATTAATAATTTTTATTTGTTCAATACTATTTTATTTATATATTGTATCAATTTGAGTGGTATTTTTATTAAGGCGAATAATTAACGATGGTGAAATGCAATTGAAGAATTTTCCCAGATCATCCAGAGATGCATTATTGTTACAAACGGTTTGAAACATATTCCAGTACCTTCTGATGTCATTTCATCTATGAATCGGGGAATGATAAACCATGCAATGGAAAATATATGAGGGAGTAAAAACATTGTTTGTAAGCAGTAACCCGGATGCACTATCTCTATAAAATATTGTTACCGGTAGGTGTGTGCTGCTGTTATTCTCGAAGAAAAATCACTGCACAGAAGATCTTCATCACTAAAATGAATAGATTGTCACAATTTGTGAATAGCATTGCAGTTATAGAATAAGAAAAAGAAGAAGCATGTTTTTACATCCATATTATAGACATTTGATTGGGATTAGTCTATTGCAGATAATTAGCATCAATTTGGCACTAGTAATACATGTCAAAGTAAATATAAATAAGAATATTATCGAGAATATTATTATACCCGCTTATGAATGACTCGGCACCAGAGGTTACAAGTTTGAGTCACATGGCAGGATAAAAAAATCAATTTTATGAGCATTTAAATATAGGACACAGATGCATGAAGAAATCTATCAAGATACATCTTTACATTATGGATTTCTATATGCCTTTAAATGGAAATAGGAAAAAGGTGTTCCCATGGATTGATATTATATGTATAAGCACTTCCTTGAGAGAATTTTAATCAACAATTGTTGAATAATAGATTGGTTTAATTGTGATTGAATGACGGGACTTAGAAAGTAACATTTTTTTATCATCATAAATATTTAAAAAAATATCACATGAATCTGCACCTGTTTTTTTATTTTCCTATTTTTATGGTGGATTTTTTTCAATTCATTATAATTTAAAACGATGATAAGTGCTGCATCTTTCATAATCTTTAAAATCTACCAAACTCCATACATTTATTGGCAGAAATGTATTTTTAATCCAATGTTAATCTTATCTCAATAATTTCAATAAAAAAGTTGTATAAAGAAATACGAATGATCATAAATAAAAAGATTATTTTTATTTAAGTTTTATGGCTATAATTTAAAAGTTTCAAAAAATATATCATGATAAATTCTTTTATTACAATAATAATTATTTCGGCTTCAAAACAAAAAGGAATGTATAAAGATTAGGTTTATTAGGAAATATCTATACCATTTTATAATAAGTGATTGTAAGATTTTTTCATTCCAGTACAAATAGTGGAAGGTTAGAAGGTGTCACCTAAAATAATCCTGGGAGCACATTTCACTGAAACTCTAAATTATATTTAACATTTTTTGAATTGACTCAAATTGATAAAAAATGGAAATGTAGCAATGGCGGAATATAAGTTTTATCATAAACTTATTTGGAATTTTAATTAGTTTTCAGATTCAAATCATTTTTTATCCTCAGTCTATAATTTAAATTATTTTGTTTTTCAATACGAGGAAGATTTCATTCAAATTTATGTTGCAAAATTAATAGTTTCTTTCTATAAAAAACATTTTCCTGTATTACTCAATATAATGTATTCATTGAATTACTTTATAGATTGTGCAATAAATGGGAAGGTGAAGGTTTAACAAAATGAGCCCACACTTTTAAAAAACAATAATAATGTTTTGAAATATCATTGAATACCAATATATCACATATTTATAAATTTAATTTTTTTTAACAATGTACATTCTGTATTATACATACTATGTATGTGGAGCATATGGTTACTTATAAACTTGACAGATATAGTTTATGGGTCTTTCAGCTAATCAGCAGACGTTTCTGATTTTTCAAAATAAAAATAGTTTGTTAAATAAAACATTTTTAAATAGATCTATAATCTATTTCAGTAATGCAATCCTTCATTATATGAGAACATACTTTGATAATCATAATGATGTAATTATCTATATAATAAGACATACGTAACTGTTTTAAAACTTAAATCGTTCAAATGATGGTGAAATATATGCTGCCAAATGATCATTTAATTGTTTTTAGGAATATGTCTTTGATTTTACAGATTGTTTGAAGTCAGATTTGTAAAGATTTAAAATAATTTTAGGCATTGTATGCATGTTTGCAAGAAAAAAAAATATTATAACGTCTAATAATTCGTATAAAAATATCTGTACCTTGTTATCTGATATTATGAAAGAAATCACATTATCATAAAGTGCTTCTGTATTGAATTGAACAAACAAAAAATGTAAATACCACAAATTAAGCCATATAGAATCATCTGTTATTAAACTAAATAATAAGACAATATTCTATAGTTCTGGTGATTGAATGAATAAACTGCATATCTGTATGATTACTTATCTGATAAATGCATACGAATTCACATGTTTCAAATGTGAAATTAGATAGGTGTATACAAGATATGGGTGCCAAATTTGTTCAATGGTTGACAATAATCAGATCTTGGAAATCTCTATGTAACAAAGGTTGATTTAATTTTGCATCTTTTTATACTTTATGCACACTTTGCATTTTTTTAAATCCATAGATTTTCTATGAATGTACATGACAACTTTGAAACATTTCCAATTAAAAATATTTTAATACATAAAACTGACAAAATCAATTTGACATTTCAGAAATATAATATTTCAGGAATATGTCAAGTGGACACAATTTTCCAATGTGAAAATAAGGTTATTTTGTTATGAAAATACTTCAACTCGGTTTATATATTTTTAAAATATTATTTTAATTATAAAATTTCAGCCACATTAATGTCAATATCAAAATTTGAGAAACTGTCTGATTGACATTAGCCAAAAATGGAAAAGATTACTTAATCCACATTTCTCTAAAAAAATTGACATTAACATTTTTGAGCAAGTCTGAGTTTGATTTTATGCATCACAATGATAAAAATAATTATTATCTATTCAACATCTAAGCAAAGCACATGGTAAAGATGACATCATCGGCCGACAATATAAATAGATATTCATATCTTCAATTTTTAATTTGATTTACTTGATATAATACATTTAGTAAGAATTTTTGCATGTGGTATAATCACAATACTTAACATTCATTAGAAAAAAAAAGTATAAGGATTATATCTGTTTTAACGAAGTGTAAATAGTGGGTGACAACATTTACAGCAAATAGGGTCGCAATTACTTCATGCTATTTTATATTTTATTATTTATTTTTTCACACACATAATTATTCAAAATGTATATTGCTTCAATGACAGAAATTGAATTTACACTTAAAACCGCCTGCAATCTGGCTAATTCCATTAAAATTGGTAATCATCAACCAGAATCTTCAAATTGTCAGTATAAACATACACAATAAAACGTAAAAAGATAGGAAACTATAATAAATAATAGCTCCATACAGTGCGATTTGTAAAAGTCATAGATTTGTAATACAAAGCGGGTTTCGTATTTGACTGAATATGGCATGGAGATATGAAACTAAAATTCACAAAAATTAAATTATCAAAAATTTAATAAAAGTATTATTACGCTATAATAAATATTAATTGATGTACGAGAACAATATCAACACTATATATGGTAAATTGTTTTGTTGTCTTTTTAATATATTATAATATGAAAACCGTATTTGAGCAGGACACAACACATTGGACATTGAGCCCGCATTTGGAGCGGCCATTTTTATATGGTGTTTCTATGACTTAAAATTATCTGAGAGTGGTTGGAAATGATGGTAACCTACAGCTAGGCACCTATTACAACAACTTATCTTTAGTTATTAATATAATTTTTCAGCATCCCACTATTGTTTATATTTTAGTAGCAGTGAATGCGATAAAAGCAAAATCGTCATTGTCCATATCAGAATCATTAAAGTGAGTCGCTCATACTCTATTAATCTTAAATATATTAATGTCCGCATCATGTTATATCATATAATATCTATAACAATTTATTTAAGCTCACATATCCATAGAAATGTATAAGGATGACTAATTAGAATACCATCATTGAGTTTATTTGATTTTTCGTGATATTTCACTGTGACAGTGATGTTTTTGCTTTTAACCAACTTACTTATGAAATTAGATTGTTACGAATATTGAAAGGGCTGATTAATTATTACCGCACCAAGTGAAAAAGTCACTTAAGTAAACATAAGAAAAAATACATTTTGGATCTCTTTAATTTTTTTTTAATGGTTTAAAATATAACTAAAAGGGTTCAGAAACTCTGCATTAGTTTTCTACTATACATAGTGTATATGATTAGGATTACATAAATATAGTAAACCATGTTAATATTATATGTAATTGAATAAATGCAACATAATATGTAAAATAAGTTGTAATCAGTCAACGTTATTATCTACATCAAATATTTACAAAAATGATTTCAAGGCAAGCTAGTGTTGTCTGATAATGAGCGCATGAACAAAAAGGTCCAACTCAACCACATTGCTTAAATGCTGCCACATATTATGTTGAAGTGTAAAATAATTATTGAAATTAAAAAACTGGGTTTTTATATCGACCTAAAATTGATCTTCGTTTAATTTTAAGAAATATGGCTTCAGACATAAGAAGTTTTTTACTGTTAACTTTTAGCTGTATCAATAAAGTGATATAAAATTCAGGACTGTATATTAGGTGTCCAATAACGATAGTTGATAAGTCTACTTTTAGCTGAAAATTACATAATAATGCAATCTGTTGCATCATGGTATATGCACGTCCCGTAATCATTTGACATCTGAAATTCATTTAAATATATCGAAAAAATATCCCAAGAAAATTTGACAACTAATATACTGCAAAATATATCAAACTCCGCTTTTTGTCTTCAGAATTGTCAAAAGTGAGTCGTTCGTAAGTAGCTCTACAAATAAATGCTTAAAAAGTGTTTTTTATATCAAAACAATCGCGAAAATTCGTTTTAATACTTTCTTTTAAAATTGTCAAAAACAGAGTTAGCAAATTTGTACTTTAAGTCATCGTTATTCTATTTGAAAATCCACAAGAGTTTTAGTTAATTCTAAGATTTAAATCAAATTTATATTAAACACACTTATTTTTTATTTTTAAATAGACAAAATATTTAAAAAATAGTTTTTTCTAGTACTTGTAATCAATTTTTTAAGAGCTTTGAATTTTTTTTGTTAAATATACCTGTCTATTTTAGAAAATTAATCGGAAGTATTTGAACTTTGCCGATTTATCACGATTCACAATAACATGACCTCAAATATTTCAAGCGGATTGAAAGATGTATGTCAGCAATATAATCAATACAATAAATTACGTTCAATGTGTTGTAATCAGCTGATAAGATAGATATGACATTAAACTATGGAATTTTGGAATATTTTTAACTATATTGAATCATATTTCTTAAGTTGTATATTTTTGTAAGGATAAACTAAATATAGTGGAATCTTGATCTATGGTACCCGAATTTGCCGTTTTCCCACATTGTCGTACATATTTTATAGTCCTGTAGTGTTTTGTGATGAAGTGGTAAGTAATTTTAAACAACTGTACAGAAAACAACATATACAAAAAATCTACAGAAATAATATTATAATGTATTATATAAACCTGATAATTATTGTAAATACAATTTAATTTTTTATATATGCTTTTATTATTTGAGATTTTCCCACATTCGTCATTTTTTGGCATTTAATTTTTTTACTTTGGTCCCTTGGAAAACGAAGAATCGAGATTCTAATGTATTATCATAAAATTATATTTCAATTGTAGAAAGGAAAAAGAATGTAATCCTCAATTTTTTCAAAGTAGCTTTTTTTCGATAATCACAATGTAAGCTAAAATGCCGAATTAGTATCTAAATTCAGCTTTTAAATTTGGGAAAAGGATGACCTGCGAAATTTGCAACCAGGAAAAAAGACTTCTACCACATCAATTGTATTGATTTTTTTATTTAATTAAATAATATCAGTTCTAATAAATAAACGCTGGTTTTAGTTTTCACGTAATTCAAGGTTGTGCCTATTTAATATTTTGACTTTGACCTAAAATCATTAAATAGACATTTTTGTACCTCCTGTAGAATTTGTTTTGTGGGTTACGTCGTTTTTCCTTTCTACACTCGATATGTATTCATTATTTGAGACTTTTCTGCATTTTTAGTTATTTTTTCTGTGAGCACTTAACCCTTTGGCCTCCTATGTCGAGCTGGACTCGACATTCCATATCTTACCCGT
>JAGVSQ010007239.1:0-15530 GCA_022683975.1 Rhyacophila evoluta
GAATTTAAAATCAATTTCCATCAAACACCATCAGTCAAAAATATTAATTATATAAAGATAACTAATCTAAAATTGACCACGTAAACTTCAGCATTGTTAAGTCTTATGCTGACAGATATTTTATGCGAATCGATAATTAGCCAATTGCTTACCCTATCGAGCACTAAATGCAGTATATTTGTATTATATAAATATCCAGCAGCTATACGAATTGAAGTCACAATCTTCGGTTCTGAAGCGTGCATGCTAATCTCTCAGCTATCAAGGAGATTTTAGTAATACATTATATATACAAAAACTTGTTGAATATTCTTCATGTCCTCTCTCTTGCAAGGGTAGAATGCTCACCGTCAGGGCTATGTGGTAGATTTTCTCAGTGTGATGCAAGTCTTTAAAATGCCGCCCCTCTAGCATCCCGAAATCACATCCATCTGGTTTCTTGTTTTTTTTAGATCTCGCGCTAAATGAAATTCTCCATTTTCGCTTATTCGAATTTTGCACATTCATCCAAATTCTTGTAGTTTCTCGTTTTTTTAGGTCTCACGCAAAATAAAATTCTCTATTTTCGATGACAGTACCACAACATAGTGCATACTTTAGAAGCATTTGTTGTGATTTTGCTTCTTTTGCCACTCCTTACATGATGCCGCCTGTGCAACCGCTTCTTTGTCTTAAAGCACGCCACGATCCTGCCTACCGTGGTCAATACAAAAACTTGAAACACAGCACTGGGCTTTAAGTATACCAGGTATATACTACCATATTATGCATTTATAGTATTGGATGCCCCCATATGGTGGTTGAATGGAAAAAGCTTCTGAAGTTGGTTCGAGCATTGGTAGAAACGATTGGATATTGCAAATAGCTTATAATAAGTATGATTTTATATATCTTATAAGCAATATACATGCCATACGTGGTTAATTGAAAAATTATTTTATAAATATTAATGAAAGTTTATTACTCAGTTGATGGTTTTGAAGTTTTGATTGTTAAATAGATATTAAACTTATTCCAGTCAATAGTGGGTTAATGGTTGGAGGCAGTGGTGGGCTAACTAACTACTGTCCCATGGTGGAAGAATACCAGACGTACCAGCCAAACATGAGTCGGAGTTTTTGATATTTTTACATAGTCATCATTGATAACCGTCATGCTAAACAAGTAGTCAGTTCTTTGAAGATTGTATCATTTATGTATATTTATTGTATTATATCAATACATGAATGATAAGTATACGAAACGAAAAAACATGGTACGTATTCAATCTACTATTATATAACTATTTGAAGCAGTACCGCACTGTGGGTAGAAAACGCCATTGTGCCAAAAGTTGTTGAACCATTTGCTGATCTATAACTTACATAATATGTATAAGTTCCTAGCGCTTCTCTAGAATTTTTATATTTTTAAAGTACACTTGTTTTAATCCTTTTATTCATGAGTTGATTTTTTATGGACTCACGTTTTAATCTTACAATCTTTCACCCCTATCAATTAAATTAATATCATAAAATCAATCAAATTCGATATGCCGATTTTAAAAAAATGATCTATTATTTCCAAATAACGAATAAAACATACTGAGAAATTATTCTAAATTAGTATGAATATGTGTAACGTTACCACATGTGGCCGCTCCCATTTTGGAATCAAAGGAGCACTTGAGATAAAATTTAAACGCAAAGCACTGATTTATGTGACATTTTATATATTTTCCTAAGCAGCAATATAAATAATCTTTCGTTGCTTTATAAAACATAATAATTATCGAAAGAGCGTAAGGAGATTTTTCAATGCTGAAGTCAACTCATTTTTTTCGTAATGTTTACGTATTTTTTTCTAGCTTAGAAATACATGATATGATTATAATGACTTTTAAATATCATTGATAGATCTATCTAGTATTTATATTAAAATAAATAATAACGTTTAATTAAAATATGAGTGAATGGCTTTGAACACAAGCAAGGACGTACATGTACGTCCATACTAATCAAATGGTTGATTATGCAAATATAATTATAAATTATTTCATTTTTTTTTATAAAAAAGCTTCCAATATATTTAGGCGCCTTTATACGTTGTCTTATTTGCACATTAGTACGGCGCGGACAGACAGACTAGAAATTTAGGTTGATAAAGAATTAAATCTACTTGTACACAGCACTAAATCACACCTGTTGGTTGAGTGTATATCGCGGTGAAACGAACGTGGGGTGATCTTCAAAGTGCAAGAAGGTTCCCAGGAGAAGCTTCTCAAGGTTTTGGTCGGTGTGCACTAGATGATTAAATTGTACACGTTAGCACACCAAAGAAGCAGTTGTAGCAGGTTGCTCCAGATACACGAATCAAGGGAGGCGAAGTAAAAAGTAAAGTAAAGTTAGTGCAAAGGATGTAAACATTTGAAAATAGCGTGAGAACTAAAAAAACGAGAAACGATTTTACTTGGTCTAGGGCGCTGAGTTTGTAGCTACGTCACTAATTGTAATATTCCTACTAAGTTCTGTTAATATTGATTGATTCATATTCCCTTGGAGTAAATTTAAATTTTTTTAAATGCTACAAAATTATCCTTCATAGAAACCTCTACAGTAAACATTGAAATTGCAGGTTATGAATCACCATAATCTGAAGAACATATTTACATAGTGATATTGTATAAAAAAATGTGAATTATTGGATTTTTTTTTTGTCTCTTATTCTGATTGGATTCTATTAAATATATCCGAGTAAATCCGAAACTATTCTAAAAAATGTTGTTGATAGCAAAGTAATTTTCTATAACTATTATTATTTCTTATAATTTTGTTTTTTTTTGTATTGTAGAGACATCTATTGTAGAATAGAATAACATTGGTTCGAGTACACGCTAAGAAAAAACAACGTAACTATTTGCTAAGAGATGTCGTAATATTTATTTGAATTACCATATTTGTCCATGTTCACAACCATTTTCAGGGAAATTTTTATAATAAATATATCTAGTTATGGTTCAATAATGTAGGTGTGGTATGATTTTTCTTTGAACCGTTGGTATATATTTAGGAATATAATCTAGAAAGATCAAATAAACTTATTTTTAACGTTGGACTTATTGCATATTTTTCTCTAAAAATATATTTTTATATTATGCAATTTAAATATATCATACTACAATTGTTGTTCTCAGTGATGCAGATTTCATTTCTCGTCTTAATATAAAATTCATTATATACCTTTTCATATCAGTGACTCCGATAAATTGATAAATTAGTAAACTATTTAATAACCTCTACTAATTTAATTCATATATCTATCACCATCTTTTGAATTTTAAATAACCTCAATTTTGTCCTTTTTTATTTTGTGAATATTTATAGCTTATTAGATGTTTTTAAAAAAATATATTAAAAAAGTGATTTCTTTCGTGCAGAATTTAATTATTTATGATTTGGATTGATTTCTCTTCATTTTTGTCATCTTGAAACTTTTCTTCTCTTTCTCTTTCTCTCTCTCTAAATGTCTTTTCATTTTATTATCTACATTTATGTATTAATTTTTTTTGAGTATTATTATAGGCTATACAAATTATTAAACATTAAATTAGGAGCACATGTATTTTTCAATTATCTAAATTAAAATACCCCTCAATATTTACTGATAATAGATGACTTATTGCACTCATAGACAATAAAGATTATCTAAAGAATCTCAAAATGACTGATTTAAACCTATTTATCATTAAATTAAATACACTAAACTAGGAAAAGGAACAATCAAAAACACATGCTCTTTTTTACAGTTGTTTAATGGATAATCTCTAACCCAAATGGGCATACTATATTATATATATTAAAACCTTGTTATATTTATACTTCTCTTATCAAATCGTTTTTTCGAGGATTGGTTATCGTCCAACAATTCATCTCATTGAAGATATGTTTTTTTTTAGTAAAAAAAGTTGTTTTATTCAACACTAAATTAAAATTAGGTTTTGAAGTAAATAAAAAACAATTTTAATAATGTCTATCATATTTATTTTATTAAATATATCATAATAACGTATAACACGAAGAATCCCTTTCAATAATTATTGTTAATCTCGGATGATGCATTATGATGCCAGGGAGTATCTACAATGCCGGTAATGGCACGCATATTATTGATGATACTGCATCCCAACAAGTCACAATTGAGCCATCATTTTTTATTCTTTTGTGTATTAATAACAACATAATTTATTAAACAAAATACATTTAAGTACACATTTAAAATTACATTGGCTTTAAATGATTACAATTGGATTGGTTACAAAAATGTATGCTAGTTTTGATGTATTTATAAATCAACTTTTAATAAAATAATTTATGCTAGACACCTTTTTTGTGTTTAAGTACCTTTTTATTTAGTTTCTTGAATCTGCGTAAGTATTTTTAATTTAAAGATGCAGGGCTGAATGTTTTACAACATAGTAAAAATTTTACGTTGAAAATTCTCGGGTGACTCAAAATAGTGTCTTCTTCTTGCTGCATGCGTTGAAGAGTTGGTGGTCTGGAGTGGTTGACGTTAATTACAGGAGCGTGGTCTTCCATCCGTGAGATACCTGTAGAGACGAGCTTCTGATATCAAATCGTTTTACTACAAAAGCCCGGATCTACAGGGTAGATCACGGATGTGCCATTCATTAGGTTATGTCGTTTTTTTCTCTCGGCGCCAGCAGAAATGTTACTGCCCGTGAAGGAGTCAATTCGATTGTTGTATGTTGTTATCTGAATCTGAAATATTTATCATATTATTTAGTTTACATAACGAATATTTATTAAATTAGTAATATATTATTAATTCGATTTAAACTGTCTAATTAAACGCCGTTCTTAACACTTTGGTTCCTACAATATTTTTGAAAACCCTAACAAAACATTGACCACAAAAAATATAGACGCTTTTATTAAATACCTACTACTTCTTATATTTACTGTAGGTAATATTTTTAAAACATCTGGACGCAAAAACACAAAATGATCGCTGTCACCACTTTTCGTCTGTTATTAATGACGATATATCTTTAATAAGTAGCCCAAGCGTTATATTAATATATGTTCAATTAAAGATGCGTATATTTTCTTAGAAAGGCAATTATTTCATTCAAATAATAAAAAAAACAGCCACGAAGGCAGAATTAACTGAAAATTGTTATTTTTTACTATTTAAAATTTTACTATTAAAAGGGGCGTAACCCACACAGAAAAAGTATTACATAAGACACAAAAAAGTCTATTAAACAATCTTAAAAGTCAAAAATTTTAATAGACACAACTTTGAAGTGCACAGCTACTAAAACTGGTGTATTATTTATACCATCTGACATTCATTTAATAAGTTATTTAAGAAAAACCAATAAAATTGATTATGTTAGAAGTATTTTTTCCTGGTCGCAAATTCGACAAACTAACTTTTTTCAAGCTCAAATGCTAAACTTAGATACTAATTCGGCATCTGTAGCTTATATCATTTCGATGGAACGTGTATTAAGTTGTATATATTATGATTATCGCAAAAAACCAAATTGTAAAAAACTGAGGGTTGTGTCATTTTGTCTTTTTATAGTCGATACATAATTTCGTTTACCGTAGCTGGGCCGATATGCGTCCTTTTTCAATCGATATAAACTGAAAATCTCGCATGTGAGTCATGCAGTTGCACACAAGTCAATAACATATGACTAATGCGTCTTTAGATGCAGCATACGTCGCACATAGACGTACTCAATAAATTGATTGATTGATTTACTGGAAAAAATCATTTGTAAAAATGTTTTTTTAACGTTTGTCTTTACGTTTTTGAGGTCTATATGTATATAAATGCAGCCATATTAATTTCAAAACAGGCCAAGCATACGATTTTCACAATGTGAAAATTTATGTTAAAAAATGATTTTTCAAAAGGTTTACTTATTAGAATTAGAGCACTCAATTCATTTAGCATAGTGTACTGTATTTTCATACAAATCGGAAACATTTTGATTTAATCCAACTGTGGGAATCAAATCCACGAATATCGATTCCCAACCACGCATAATCAAAGCTATTCTTTGAAGGGGACAAGGGTTTTCCCTTTGTTACCAAGTTATAAATAATGATGATTTAAAAATCATGTTCGCTCCGAAATTGGAATATATGGGGATCTTCGCAATGTGAAGACAGCTTATTTTTGAAATGAATTGCTTGTCAGACAGGCGTTCAACTAGATAAGCATCCAGTTCTGCATTTTCCGATTTTTAAAATCCGGCAGATGTGGGAATCAACCCCACACTCCCCGGATTGCTAGACATGCACGCTATCGGGGAGACAAATATAAAATATACAAAATCAAATTGATAATACGCAGATCTATTGCAAAATGCTGTATATTCAATGAGAAGAGAGCATTAAAGATTTACGAAATATCTAATATTACAATAGCTAATAAATTCAACTGCTATTTTTGTGTAAGCGAATTTTCTTGTAGATAGTTGGTTGTACATACGAAGAAGAAGCAACGTAATGTAAAAATTATAACCAATTAAATTTATTAGTAATAAAAAAAAACTCCCCTGAAATGTATCCCACATCAAAAACTCGAATAAAACCATATGTGTAAAATTCCCATCGGAAATTATGTTACATGAGATTGTTCATTTTTACAGTTTTTTTAATTGCCAATATTGCTCGATAGCAACCAATAACGTTACATTGAAGAATGGTTAAATAAAGATGTTTATACTTCTCTGCTGGTCAGCATGTGAAAAGATATTAAATTACAATAAATAATTAAGTTCCATTCCGGATATAGTCACAAATGAATAAATAAGTTATTTGCCAAAAACTAGCTTTATATATTAGAAAGGTTCTAATATAATAAAAACTATGGTATTTTAAACATTTTATTCTAATCAATACAAATAATATCACTTAAATATTTTGGTAATAAAGAAAAACCATTTCCTTCTTGAAAATTTCCTGGAAGCAAATTGAATTATCCAAAACCTCCTTGTACGTTTTATATTAATGACGTAACCCTCTTATCAGTTCCTCTGTGTCTTTTGATTCAGTCGTATAATCTTAGACGCAGCATATTGGCGCTTTAAATTTCACGGTATTCTTCGTGCTGGGCGTCTTATCTAGCAGCTTTCTTGTAAGATCTTTTTTTGAAACTCTTGCAAACCAACTCGACCTTTTGATGTCGCCAAATTACCAGGCAAGCCATCTGAAAATATATAAAAAAACAATATTTATTATACTTTGTAAAACATTTCGCTATAAGAAAATATATAATATATAATATACTGTATTACATTTTTGAAATGATCAGACACAGTACCGTTTGTAATATCATATTCTTACGTCGTGTTGTATGAGTGAGACCTAGGTAAACACGTCTGCTCGCATACAAGCCGGCAAATTTAACGTCAGTCAATAGTTAAAATGAAAGACTAGATTTCTAGTGTTTTGAAAAAATGGCTGACAACCAATACTCATCGTCGTTGAGATCCATATACTCCACTTTGAGGGCAGATATGGTATAAATATAATTACTTTTTAGAGTTTTTCCCAAATTAAATCGAATCAGATCTAATTTCAAGTTTATGATTAGTCATTTTGAAACAGTAAAAATTGTTATTATAATTATTTATGTTACATTTACGTTAAATATTTTCTCAAATTCGTATTGAGTGACAGCGTTTAATATATATTATGTATATAGGTACGTGTTTCACGCAGTGAATACATTTGAGAGAGTAGAGAGTATCAATTCATCATCCATTAGTAAATCTCTACCAGATAATTCAACGCGATTGGGCAGGAACAAAGCGATTGCCGACCGCATAGTCAAGAATAACTGCTACCTAAGATTCTATTATAAAGAAAGCAGGGGCGGATCGTACGCTAGTATTGATTAAAAATTGGGCAAATGTACTAATATAATGCGTATTAAAATCGCCCGGAATTATTACATCACATATTATTATTTGACGGCCGGAAATTTCTGGATATTGTAGAGAATATAATATTATATTTTAAGAAATGTGTTATATACTATAATATTTAGCGCGGCAACATAGAAATAATCATCTGTGAAAAAAAAACAATATATTAATCCCGTAAATAGGCCTTCTAATGAAGACTCCTCGAAAAAAAGCTTTGATAATAAATAATTAAGGTACGATTAGGCTTATTTAGTTTATATTTGTACGTATGTGTGTATGGTTTTCAGTGTTTTTTTTAAGGATTAACCGGGAATTTTTGATGTTGTTTCTTAATAAATTTTGTTTAAAAGGTAATTATCGTTAAATTATTTAGTATACAAACTAATTAACAATGTTATTTGTTTATTTGTTTTGCGTTGTCATAATTGACTAAGTACTTTTATTAAGGCGTAGAATTGTCTTTTCAATGAATTTTCAAACAAGAAAATACTGGCAAAGGCTATTTTGGTCGTCTATTAAGTTTTACTATTGATAATTACAAACGTTTGTCGTAGATAAAAAAGAAGATTAGTAGTAAATAATTATGTTGGAATCAGTAATGACGGCTTAAAAGGTACAAATTTATGTCTTCTTTACACAGAGAGCGACACGACGATGACTACACCAACTGCAACAAGGCAGCCGTTCTGTGATTGATCGCTGCTTTGCTGTGATTGGTCACCTGCTGTCGTCGTCGTCGACTCGCTCTAATTTTGTATTGTATGACTTAAGAAAAAAAAATATATTTTATATTTTATCAGATTTAAAAAATATTTTGTAGTTGACTAAGCAAAATGTATTGAACGAATTGCAAGCTTATAACAACTTCTCTTTTTCTTGAGTATGTATTAATACCGGTAGACTTGATTAACTCCAAAGATTTTTTTACATTTTTTACATATATACAAATTATAAAAATAAAAGTTACTCATAATATCAAGACTAATTTTAAGACGCCAATTTCAACGAGGATTATATGTTAACTAATTTTCTAAGTTTTGTGTATCTAGTCTTTCATTTTTTGTGCAGGAATGCAGCAGTTTACCGACCCACCCGTGGAAATTAAGGATACTACTAATACTTTAATCTAATTTTTAACTGTTGTAAAATGAAGTTCTATATATTAAATGATGGAATCATATCCAGTATTAACCGCTTCGTTTTTATTATCTTAGAATCATTATTGGTAAATAAGCTATTAAAAATATGATTGTAATTCATTTTTAAAATAAAATAAAATATTTGTTTTTATATGATAAATAAATAGATTCATCGGAGTCACCTATCTAACTAAGTAATATATTTCTACTTTCTTTATATAAGCCGCAATAAATATTGTAAAGTTAACCTATAGAGAAATAATATCGAAGGCGTTAAAATGGCCTCAGTTCGGGTCTGTGATCGTTGATAGAAATCTAACGACGGCTCACGAAAGCCGACTTCAGAACAGAATAGCGACATCATTAATCTTGTATAGTTGTAACTTCAAAGTACTCCCCTAACATATCTACTCAGTTGTAAGCAAACACAATTTTACTCTCTGGATAGTTCAATGGTTTATTATACCTTGGGATACATCTTTTGTCAAATAAGTTTCTTATAAATCCGTATACTTTTGTATTATTTCGCAACAGAATAAAATAATATATGACCCTTTTTATGAACGTCTTTGACCGAAGCTTTTGTGTACACTTTTCGAAATATAAAGTTTGAACTTTTAAGCCTGACTAAACTCGATTTAAATTAATTAAACGAAACTTTTTAAATAGTAACCGGGGGATTTACACCCTACTCGCTTCACTTTCTGAGCCTCGGAAAGTACTAAAACAATGCTCACTATGTACTCTCTTTGGCTATGTATTGTATTTAACAAAAATATTTTAAACTGTAACTAGAAGGTTTATTCTCCTGTTGGTTTTCATTCAAAGCCTTAGAAATAGCTAAGTTTATTTTTTATATTCATTATTTAGTGATATGAAATAAGTGTGGAATTTCCCTTTACATGCATCACACTCTAAATTTGGGAATACGATAAACTCACTATTACTATAATATAAATAATGTTAATTATTTAATTCCGTTGAATCTATTTGTTCAACATAAACTTGATTTATTATATTTAAAAAAATATATATAACTACAATTATAACCTCTCCCACTTGTTTCATCTTCCATCCCTCAGGGAGGGCTTATGCTGTATTTAAAATTTTTGCAAGGTGCAATGATTTGATGTAAAATATGATATGTCTAATCGTTAACCGAAAAGTTAACATACGGAATATGGGATTGAATTCCACGTCTACCGGATGTTTAAAATTCAAAAAATTCAAGACTGGATACCCATTGGTTTGAGCGATTTGATGATAAAAAATTCATCTGAAAAATAATCTGTTAAGACATGATTTCATATTGCGCAGATCCATACAGTCTACTTTTGGATAGGAAATCTTTGCAGTGTGTAGATCCATATGCTCCACCTTCAGAGCGCACATCGTATTGTGATGTCGTATGCATGGGTCACATATATAGAACTCGGTTTAGTAATGCATATTTGAAAAAAAAATCAGCTACTAAAATAAGTATTTATATTATGATATATGATACGCCGCTAATAGGGCAACCATGAATTAAAAAGTTTTGATGAACAAGATATTTAATTAATATTTTATTATTGATTAATGGCAGCGGTGAATATCAAAAGATTAAATGATAAATTACGAATTACAATATTATCCGACCTGTCTCTGACACACAACAATTTCTCAGTTATATTATAAAATAACTATAAGCTTAGAAGTATTTTGTTATTAATTTTCTTCATAAACGATTCGTAACACATTACGAGAAAGTAGTCAATTTATAATACATATTGATAAAGAATTCGGTATGAAAACATTAATCACCTTACACCAAATGTCTTGTAATTAATTAAGACAACATAAAAGAATGAATAAAAATACTTTTTAAGGTATTTTTTATTTGGAAAGAAAAAAGGACGTTACCCTAAATTTAAAAAAATAGCTTTTATTCAATTATTAGAATCTACAAACTTTTTACGCGTTCTATCAAAAAGTAGTGAGCTGAAAATGCCGAATTAGAGTCTAAATTCAACTTGTAAGTTAGAAAAAAGCATGGCATGAGAAATAAGCGACCAAGAAAAAGAGCTTCCACCTAATCATTTTTTTTTTTTAAATAGCTCGTTAAATTAATATAATACTAATTAAATATAACTCCAATGATCAATGCACTTCAAGTCTGTGCCTATCTAATTTTATGATGTAGGCTAAATTAAATAAACATTTTTTGTGCCTCTTGAAAAATTTGTTCAATGCGGGTTATGTCCTTTTTTCTTTCCAGAGTCGATATAATAGTTATATTCAGTGCTGCGCCGTGGATAAGAGGGACCCTCGTGCAAAAAATATTTTAATTGAAGCACCTGAAGTGATGAAATATATAGCGCTTTTTTAAGTACCTTATATTTTTACAAAGTATTTGTTTTGATTATGAAAATATCATTTTATGTAGAAAATACTGACGAATTTATTCCGTTGTTTTCAAAGGCGCCCATCATATTCTAGCGCATCTGTGTGGTGCATTAATTGGCAAAAGAGTGATGTCTATCCTATTATCGTTATAAAATATTTATTATTAAATTTTAAATTCAACACAGTACGTTATCTATGAGAATTTTATAAAGGGTCAAATTTGTTAAATCTCATGACGAACGAAAAGGTTTCTTCTCAGCAAGGCTAGATATTAACAGGTGATAATTAGTTAGGATAAGAATCACGCGCACTCTAGTGCACGCCAACCAAAGTTTTGGGAAGCTACTCCTGGGACATTTCTAGCACCTTGAAAAGCGCTTCACGATCGTTACGTCACGGTATACGTGGAAGGTGGTGGAAGCAAAAGAAATGCTATCTAATAATATCAATTTATCAATAATTATAGAAAATTAGTTTTCAAAATACATTTTCAACATCTTTAAAAACTTTTCAATTAACCTAATCCATCATGAATGACCTACGAATCTATTTACAGAGTGAGCACATTCTTGCAAAAGTTTTCAGGTTATTTATAAGTACATATATGAAAAGTAAGTCTGCACACGTGTTGATTTCTAGTCGAACAAACAACACGTGAGAAAAACCGAATAAGGTGAGAAGGTTACGAGACGAAAAACGAAACTTCGTAATTAATTTATTGTTATCGGACTATATCGGCACTCCATTAGAGTGACCCATATCAGTTGGTATGTAGAGCTTCTAAGAATTTGATAAATCTTTCAGACGATGCGTTTTTTTCAGTTAACAAGTGGATTCAGTTCATATTATATGTGTATTGGATATGTTTTTTTATTAATTCAATCGTTTGTTGAAAACAGTATTCATTTGTATAATGAATACTATATCATCTGTAAATTGTCAAGATATTTTAATGAAAATATCTCCCATAATTAATTAATTTCTTTGAGTGACTTTATCACATTTGATTTTTTTTGTTTATTATTTGCCAACTATAATCATTAAAAATATCGAACTAAAGAAAAAAAAATATAACTTGAACAATCTGCGAATAATTAGAAAATTTGATATATATATTAACGACAATTTGTATCGCTATTTATTAATACTTTAAAAAAAAGTTAAATATAGCACTGAATTGGTTTGTATACATACACTATATTTTTTCAATCATGTTCGCTTCCAAAGCATGTGGATCTACACAGTGTGAAGATATCGACTTCAAAAATGGAATATATGGATCTCCGCGATGTGAAGAGGTGAAGAGAAGATTTTTCACGAGAATCATTTGTTAGACAATTGCTCATTTCAATGGGCATCCAGTCTCGCATTTTTTTTATTTTTTAAAACCGGCAGATGGAGAATCGAATCCGCATTCCCCGGATTACTAGGCGCGCACGCTACCAAATACGCTACGGGGAAAACAGTAAGCTAAAGATATTTAATTTTCTACGATATGTTTGGGCGGACATAAAATACTTTTAATGAATTGCATACCATAGCTAAGAGGCTAGCGTGCGTACTTCGGCACTGAAAATTTCATATTCGATTCATACATATGCTTAATTTTTAAATATCTTAAGATGTAGAACTAGATGCCCAATAGGTTGAGCAAATAGCCGGCAGATGGAGAATTGAACTCGCATTCCCCGAATTACTAGGCGCGCACGCTACCAACTATAACTGGAGAGACGGTTGTAAATATGGTTATAATTAAATAAATGGATTTGTTAAAATTTGAGAAATTTTAAAAAGCTCTTATGAAATGTTGCCTCATGTGGACTGATCTACTTATTCTGAGTGGGTACAAATTCGTATGCATACTACATATTAATTTTCTAATGAAAGATTGGTCCTTTTATAAATGTATAACATGTCTCAATATCAAAATAAAAACCAATCGAAATATATTGGTGTATTTGCCATAGTACAAAATAATTTATATTCTTCTATTATAAATTCTTCGCAAAAAGAATCATATAATTTGCATATAGAGTAAGTGGCAAGAGGAAGCGTATCAACCCAAGCAGGACCCACCGTAAGTAAGTAAGTAAGGCCTTGTATTTCGTTCCCGCAGAGATGGCGACGTGACGCAAAAAAGTAAATTATTCCAAGTGCTCGGAGCAAAGCGAGACGCCACTGGAATCACACTCAGAGGACTCATTCCTAAATCTATACAACGCCTTTTCATTTACATATACTGTGTTGATATGTATAGAGCAGGGATGGTGAACCATCGATGTACGTGAGTAATAATAATGCGAATATCATACGCAGTCGAATTTGGATTACTAGGTACCTCATTTTTGCAAACTCAAGTTAGTTTAATGAATATATATTTAAATATGGAGTAATATATATAAAAACACTTATTGTCAAATAAAATGAACGAAATATCTTTAAAGTGTTATTTTATATTTATGTGTTGGAAATATGAAAATTAAACTTTTTTATCTTAATTGGCTTATTATCAAATGCAATCAACAGAGAGATAATTTATCCTCTTCTTGGTATTAATCCAAGTATGAGCGTGATATGTGAAAGAACGCATTTTGATAATAACTATATCGGGCTCAAATCCCAAATTGTATATTTAAAAAATACTGAATGCCTGGTGGCCAAAATGTTAACCTGAGATTGCAGGTTCAACTTTCGAAGCTACAGGACTTAATATATTGTCACGTATTTTTGATTTTTTTAAAAATCCGTAGATATGGGAATTGAATCGGCATTATTCAGATTGCCAAGCGCGCATGCTAACTTTTACGCTACCGGTAACACAAAGCTCAGGACTAGACACTTATTAAGTTGAACAATTGTCTGACAAACATTTCTCGTAAAAAATAATCTATCAAAACGTCTTCACATTGCGGAGATCCATATACTCCTCTTTCGGGGTGGATATCTTCGTACTGTATAAATCGATATGCTACACTTTGGGAGCGACTATGGTATGAAGGGGGGGTCATTTATTGTCCAAGACTTTTGACAACTTTAGTTTTTATTTTAATATTATATTTTAAAACTTCTTTTTATGACAAATATTTTTGAAGATTTCCCAAATAAGCGTAGATAATAGAAGATTAAAAAAAACACTAAAGAGTATTTTTAAACAAACTAACAATATTTGTTTTATAAAAAATACTGTTGAGCTTTATTATTATTATTATTCTCTTACTTTGTAAGAATTTATTTATGATGTATTATCGGATTCATGAGATAAAATCGTCACCAACAACCATACGAATTTTCAAATTGTAGAAATCTATGCTTATTATTTTATGAATGGCAAGAAACTGTAGTTCCTTAAACCTTAAACATAAATTTAATTATAAAAAGAGTTTGATTATATTTATCACGATTGTCCAACTCTGGATGAAAAGGTTTTGCGTAACCCTCCTACACACTCAGTCGTACTACGGTAGTTATACACTGTTGAACAGTTTCATTTCCGGTCGAAGCTTAAAGTCTCCCGGCGGCGGCGGCAGGCTGTGGGTGAAAGTGGACATGGGACAAATTTGTTCTCCCGACTTTATCTCGACATGATAATTGGAGTGTGCCCGGAATGTAAATGGTTCTAATTTATAATATTTTTTATACTTTTTAGCATGTATATATATTATACAGTACCACGAGCTTTTACTATCGAGATGCTTTATGGTGTTCGAATATTATGCGAGATATATTTTTAAGCCGAAAACTTTAAGCTTATACATATGATGTATATCCCAGAATCAGTTCATATTTAGATTTGAATTTTTAGAATTTATTTGCGTTGCTAAATTATACCTTGCGAAGTTTTTTTTCGAAGTTTGGTAATGAAAATAAACACAAATACCTACTCTAATTTTACCTTAAACATCAAAAAGTTTTGTTATATTTGATTTCTTTTTAAATATTTATTTGTCTCCCCGGTAGCGTAGTTGGTAGCGTGCACGCCTAGCAAACCGGGAAATGTGGGCTTGAATCCCCATCTGTCGGATTTTTAAAATCCGAGAATGCAGGACTGGTTGCCCATT
>JAGVSQ010007240.1:0-15529 GCA_022683975.1 Rhyacophila evoluta
ATATTATAACTGAACATTGACACGTGTGTTTATGTCAAGCTGTTTTACTGGATACCAAACAGTATTATAACGAATATTTTATATATTATATATTAAATCGAATTTATTTGCAGGTTTGCATAAATGTAACGTTTAAAATTATTCTGCTGCGTGGTCGTATATTAACTTTAATTTATTTTTAATATAATTAATAATTTTAAGCGAATTTTTTTTTCCAAATCGATCACCGAAATAACTTTGAAGTTGCACAGATTCAAAAATATTTGTCGATAGCTATTGCGGTTATCCGATCATTGCAAGATGTCTACGCAGTTGGTATTTTCGATAACGCAAAACTACACTTTACAACCGCATTGATTGAGTATGAAATGCAATGTTATATTTTAATAATTTTCAATAAACTGAATTATGGGAAATAATTTTTTAAATTTTCGTTCTATAATTTTTACACAACAGTCAAATCAATTTAAATCGTGAATATTCGATACAATTTATTAAGTCATAATGCTATGTGCTACTGTTTCTGACAAAGTCACATATTCTTTTAAATATACTTTATAATTTAACAATATATGCCTAAAGCGGCCCTGTAAAACTACGAGTATTTATTATTAAGTATATATTATGGGTTTCTCATCAATTTGCCTACAGGTTTCTCAGGTTTTACCTTGTAGGTCATTGGTACACGTAATCTTCAGTTGCTCACCTATGGAAGAAGAGACCATTCCACACACATTTGGTATGATATTATGCTCTCACTATAATGGCCCCATACCATACCTGTTTACCCACATATTGCATCAACATTGAAATATACTTCGAGATATTTCGCTTAATATAAAATTATCATTATTGTAGCTCTATACATCAGAGTGGGCCATACCTTCAACAAATCAACTCCAGTCCTTTCTATAATACTTTGTTCCTCGAAATCAAGAATTCACAGTTGTATTCCAGCATAAAAAATGTGCCTACCATCCACTATTTCTTCTGCACACCCGCTGCTATAATTGGGCGTATCCTGGAGCTAATATCGAGAAGCGATCTAATTATTTGATGGTAATGTTCTATATGCTGGCACTAATTTTTCAATACTTATGTTGCACTGCACTATGTGCTGCAGCTTAAAATAAATATACGGAAACTTTAATTTGGTTGATTAATCTGAACACTCGGCCAGATATTGCGGATGCCTCAAGAGAATCTGAACATGACCTGCCTATTTTTCATTGTCGGCGTCCCGAAAGGTCACTAAATACTATCTATATGACGTATTCGGTGGAGTTACGGGATGCAAGTTGGACCTGGGAGGATGTAAGAATACTGGCGGGCGACAGGGATTCTTGGAGGCAGCACGTGGTGTCTATATTCTCCACTTAGGGAGTGAATATGGAAGAAGAAGAAAAATCTAAACACTTTCGTCACCTCGGTGGCCGATTGGTTAACTTGGTTAATTGGTTAATTTGACAATATGCGAACTTCCTTAATGGTACTTTGAAATAATGTGTTCAAATTCAGCAGCTGCATATACATTTTTAATATCCAAAAGATTCAGTACTAGATGCCAAATGAGTTGAACGGGTGGTTATTAACTAATACTCGTGAGTAATCAAAATAAATCTAAGTTTTCAAATCGTTACGATCCACATATTTCATATTAAAATAATAATATGACGATTTGATAATCGTTGTGAAAAATTTGTTTCGGTTTATATAATAACACCTTGACTATAATATGATTTTCAAATTGTTGAAATTCTGCTTGAGGTTCACATCTTCTGTCTAGGGTAGACATGGTGACTTACCATTAAAGCTCACCGCTTATTATAAGAACACAAAAAATAAATCCGCGACTGATAATAAAACTCGATAAATAATTTTCGATTTATTCATAGCAATTATCACAAAAGTTGCATAGCACATCTACTCGTACTTACGGGCATTGATGTGCCCAACAAAATAACTAGTAGGGTAAAAAAAAACAGAGAGGTGCCAAGAAAATGTCAATAGTACGCTCTTACTAGATAGTTTCTTTTTAACAAAATTATGTATGTTTTATGGAACGCTAGATTTATTGCTGAAACTAATCATTGTTGTTGATTTGTATACGATTCAATCAAAATCACCCCCAATTAGTGTACATTATACGTGTATTAGTTTATTTTGGATTGTTAATCCTTCACAAGATGTGTGGCTGTTTATAATATATTATAATTTCAAAAATCCTAGCGAGAAATGATGCTATTCATAATTATTTTGGTGGAAAAACAACGTGCTAATTTTAAATATACGTACTTACTGCTTTATTCATTGTGAATGACATTTCAAACAATAAAAATATAGACGTAAAGACGCGAAAATGGCGTTTTTATGATAAAAAAAATACATCGTAATTTAGCATTTCTATGATTAAGACCTAAAAAAATTATGGTTATTTTTTCGACATTAAACTTTGGTTCCAACTAGAAAATTTATATTTCATGTGCATAAATAATCTTCGAGACTTCAAATCAAGTCTTATTAGTATTAAGATAAAAAAGGGTACCATGGAGTATTTTGAATACCTTCGGCTTCCGTTAGGCACGCCACTGTGTAGGTACACGTTGTAAAGCCTGCGCAAGGCCGTCCACGCTACGGCATCTTCTTCGGTTAATTATACATTATATGGAGGACACAGCGAGCAGTTATTTCGCTTTTAGTTTCGTTATTATATTTTTTTTACTGCTGTTTGTACATTACAGCCATTATGAAGACAGTGAAAGTGAAAACCAAATGGTGTCGGATTATCTTAGTCTATCTGCCGCCATCTATAATAACTAACGTTACATTACCACCGTGTTTGTATTCGGTGATAAGTCGATCATGCAAACTGCCTGTGTAAATATTTTATCTTTTATCTCAGGCTAACGCTTTAATTACACTGAAATTTCTTCTCTTGACGTAAAAAAAATATTTTTTTACCGTATCCGCTCAAAAAGTGGAGCGTATGGATCAACACAGTGTGAAGATATTCACTCTGAGAGTGGAGTATTATAAATTTCCGCAATATGAAGACACGTCTTGATTATTTTTCACTAAAATTGGTTGTCACACAGTTGCTTAATCCAATGGGTCCAGTTCTGAATTTTCAGATTTTTTAAAAATCCAGCATGTAGATGTAGAAATCTAGCCCGCATTCTTTGGATGCGAGGCGCACGTGCAAACCCCTAAGCTATTGGGAAGAATTTTCTAATTTTCAAACTAAGTTCCATAGGTACAACACTATTTGAAAGAGTTCTGATAAATTAAGTTGTCCGACGAGTAAGGATGGTTTTCTCTGTATTTTTTTAAATTCTGAGAGCTTTATTTCAAATTTGGACGTTGGAAAAAATATTGGTATTTCTTAATATTAATTTAAGCTATTTCATTGTTTCAATGCAGTTAATTGGATTTTCATAATTTTTTTGATTCATTTCAATGATACACACATTTACAATTACGTACATATAATGGAACAAGTACACATTTTAAATACATGAGTTATAAATAGATTTTTGTCAATCACACTTGGTCAATAGTATTATAATGTATAATATAATATGCTGTTAATGTTATAATTGTTGATATATGCTATATATACTATTTTCTTCACAAAAAAAAAACAAAAAATGAATTTAAAAAACGGTACCACGGTTCTGTCAACTTATTTCCATGAATACCATCAAATGTCTGTTGAATATATAAATATATATATATGGATGTACACAATATAACTTATCAGTAATGATCTGTCGTCTACAACATAATAGGTCAAATGAGCTTTCGTCTGGTTAGTCTTTTCGATATAAGAATTAATTAATATTTTCCATTCTTATAATCATATTTTATCAAAATAGTCTATCGTTTTATATCCGTTGTTTTTCTATTGCAAGGTGGGCGGGATCAATTCTAATAGGGACATTTCGTAATGTGTTTTGAATCATATTTTTAACTAAAAGTAATTAGTTTCGTTTTAATTGTAATCTTTCATGGAATATAAATCTTAATCCAGTAGGAATCGAACATAAATATATCATTTGGAGGCGCAGTGGTGACCGCAGGGGCCACGTTTCCGACCTCTGATCTACACAATGCAATTTGACGAACTGGGCTTTAAACCTGTAATTAGCCAAATAATGGTTATAAAATGAAGCTGTAATTTGTAATAATTACAATGCTTTACCATCCTTCATTGTGACAGACTTTCTTGATGTGACCGTTGATTTCGGTATATAAAAACAACAATTCAACCAAAGATACCACGCTTTCTTCTCTGGGCGTGTACTAGCATTAATTAATCAAATATACTTCTGGATGATACCACAATGTTCATTTATTCTGAATTTTAAATACACCTTAGAGAATATTCTTTTGTTTACTTTGTAGTTTGTTTGAATTGAAAACTGTAAGACTAACGAGATGAAAAAAATCTGTAATTATTTAACAGTTTCGCGAAGCATTGTATGTATCTTTGCTCTTAGCGGCATACTAAATTTATTAAATATTTATTTTACCACCTATATCGTCTCCAATCTAGTTATGCGAACGTACACATCCTTCAACGTCCTTGTGCCACAGAAGCAGCCTTCGTCGAACTTATTTGATGTGTACAAGAATGGTTCACATCCCGACTAATATATAATTATTGTGTGTGTGTACTACAATTTAATATAACAAGCTTTTAAAAATAGGTTTCTATCGTCATATCGAATCAATATAATGCCTGTATCATCCTTTAATAAAAAAAAACGCTTCAGTAGCAAATTGTTATCGTTAACCAAATGACAGAATATGACGGTTTTCGTTTTATTTTTCTGAATAAGTTTACATCGATCAAGATGTACTTTAAAATAAAAAAATATGCAACTGAACTGCATCTTACAATCCTGGCAATGACGTAAGTCAAAATTTTTAACTATTTTCAAATGGGCTTAATAATAATACCAATCATATTTATTACCATTACCTATTCTATTTCACTAGCTAAATGTTCAGAAGCTTGTAATGATATGTACTATTTGTAAGATGTCAATATAAGAAATAACGAAGCAATATTTTTCTAAGCGCGGTTTTCAGTTTCATACCTTTATAAAATGTCTAAAAACTGTGTAAACGCGGCACTGAACTCGTGAATAATTTGTTACGTACACGATAAAATAATTATATATTCCATCGAAGTGGAAAATTCTCACGCGGTCCGTTAACACGACTATCAAAGAAAGATGTGATGGTTATCAGATTCGAGGATTTATTCAACAGTGAAAGAATCAAAGGTGGCTTATAAATCTCACGAAAATAATTATTATTACTATTGGAAACGTGGAAATATGCGTAATAGATTTGTATACACACATACTCTTAAATCATATAGATACATTAATATGACGTTGTCGGTAAAAATAAACACAAATAGGTCTCCACTTTTTAGGATTTTAAGGTATGTACAGAAGCACAGAACTTTTTCAGGAATTGGTTAAAAATTATTATTAAGAATCTGATAGAAACTTTGTAGGAACTTCATGCTTGTTGACATTGTTTATTACTTAGCCTTTCTATCATAATGCACTATAACATAATAATTGTTAATGTTTTTAAAAGAAGAAATAAATATTGACAAACAATGCTAAGATTTTGCTAAATGAGGCTTATCTTAAATAGGAACTATGCGAATTAATATAGTATTTTATCTATTACGCTGCCTTTGCTAATGAATAATCATATGTGTATCTATTGAGAATTTATATTTTTTCACGGACCAGTAGGAAATTTCTGCAGATCGGCGTCAGTCCTCAGAAATGGGTTGAAAAAAATTAGTCTAGTTCACGGCAAAATAAAATTTATTTATCAAAAGAAATGCATTAATATTTTTTACAATCGGAATTGTGGAAAAATTGTAAAAAGCACATTTTTGCATTAGGCCATCAGCATATAAAACACATTAGAAAAAAACTAAATCCGCCTCGTAATGCATTTGGGCAGCTCGCGGAAACTACATGAACCGTGTTTATTAAATTCAGTAGAAGTGAACTCTCAAAAATCAAACGACCTATAACCGACAAATCAATATTTAACTACCAGGCTGACAATTTTTATTACTTTCAGTATCCTACCGTGGCTATATATAACATAGAAACCAAAAAAATCCGATTAATACGAAAATTGATTTTTTAAAATCAAATAATTTAGATACTCTTTATTAACATTTTCAAACCTCTACTCATAGCAATGCATTTAACGTTAAGCTACATACATTTTTATAAGTTCATCTTATCTTCAAAAACGTTAATCAGTCGTATATCAAAAAATGTGACGGCAGCACTGTACCAATTTAATACGACATTTTTATTTCCAACGCCGATTTATATGTGTTATAAAACACGCACAATATGTTCTATACAACTAATTCGATCTTATCTCTTGAAATGCTGGGTTAAAGATAATAATATTTTGTGTGAATGAATTATGTATTGAAATGAAGATACACCAAGACGGATGATAAAAAAAACAAATATTATAAAGAGAGAAAACTTGAATATTTGAGTCATGTGATAAGAAGTAGGAATTATAAAATCATACAGAAAATAAACTGGAAGTTTTGGAAGAAGAAGTATTTGATTCGGAATAATCTTCGCAAATTGCAGAATAATAATTATTGTTTTGGATTATTTTTAGGTAGCTGAAGACATGACAAAGTCGTGATATCTAGCCAACAAGAGAAACAATGAATGTGACTTCCCACAGTCCATTCTCTATTTTGTAGATTCTTTATGGTAGCTATAATAGATGTATATCAACGTGTTTGTTTCCAAATTTAGCTAAGACGTTTAATAACATTTGACCTAAATGACAGTTAAATACACATCTAAAAAATCACATCACGGAAATTTAGAAAGGCCATTCCAGCCAAGAGAAGAAAACATCTCAGTATAAATGAAGAAGATTGCTATTATTTGAAATTACAATTTTATTTAACAAGTTGTTACGCTCGCCATTGGACAGAGACTTATGTAACTAATAAATACTCATAAAAGATCATTTAAAACATCTTCTTTACAAGCCAGGGGCGCGCGAAGATTAATGATATTTTCTTACTAATTTATAGACTATAAATCACTACTAATTAAGCTATTCCTATAAATAACCATATCATAAAAATAATTGAGAGAAAAAGGTAGCTAATATGCTCATTTAATTCCACCAAAAATTCCAGTATTGTTTTTATTTTCTTCTTCTGTATTCGCTATCTAAGTGGAACATATGGACATTACATAGTGTTTCTAAGACTGTTTATCGCTAGCGAAAATTCGCGCATTATCTCAGGTCTTACCAATATCCTTTAGCTATGCCAAATACATCCTATAAATACTATTTGTGTTTTTCTATGCTGCTGAAGTCAAATTGATTAGAAGAATAGACAGGTCAGTTTGAAATTCCCTTGAGTCTGATCCACCACCACAGCTTCACTTTTGTAGCGATAAATAGCTGTATTTTCGTATCGCCTCATTTCGTTTGAAGTCATACCTTCGCATCCCCACGATCTATCAAATATCACCACCTCAAAGGCTATGTATGAGTATTCTGTTATTTTCTACTTTTGTCAAGTGTCACGTCGAAATGAATTTCATGAATATGTTTGTTTTTTTATTTAATTTTACAAGTGAAAGAGTGACTTTTGATGAAACTTTCCATGGGGGTAAATTGATAACCTATATGCCAGTGGACTCTATTAGTAAACCCACTCTATTTTATTAGTATTGTGAATATAGTGAGAAGGAATATACTTTCATTAATTCGGGGGGAAATACTGACACTACAATTCGTTGGGAAATGCGTCAGTTTCTGATGAATGACGTTATTCGTTATCGGCAAGAGATACTTCACGTGGCTTGATTCCTCACGAAAACGGGACATTGATTTTTATAAATTAGTTTCACGTACTTATTATTCGATCTTTCTTCACTATTTAAAGGTACTTCCAAAATAATTTACGTACTGTATATTTAACATGAAAATACATTCATAATGTAGCAAATCTCTATTGCAAACCCCTTGTGACGTCGGTATGTTTTAATATAAATAGTAAATAAAGCAAACGGTCTTCCAATCTTAAACTAGGGATCTTTTTGAAGCGCCACTGGTGACAATTAAACTCTTTTAGTACTTAGCCTGGCATAAGCAATATCAATAACGTACAATTCATTTGAAAATAGTTTTTATTGTTTTAATTATGAAGTGCGACGTATAACGATCGGCCGATTGTCATCGTATTGTTATAAAATTATTATAAACAAATATTTACCAATTTTCAATGGCATAAATTTACGTTCTTGCATAAACATAAATTCAATGCCTGAAAGTCTGTGGTCGTGGAAATGTTCGGACCATAAATAATGAAGATCAAACGTTTTTGTGGAGCCACCTACATTAAATTAACATGGTTCTAATTTTACCATATGGGAAAATTTACGATGTTTTTTTTTAATAATTTTTACAGCAGATATGACATCTTTTTTCATTTCTTTTCCATCAGGATTAATTAAGATTTTCTATTGTTTTTATTTATTATGTTATTATTTATTATTATTGTTTATTATTTGTGTTATTTTTTATCAGTGGCTCCAGTTATTTTGGGCATGATGATGTAATTGAACAACCAACTTTCAACTGCTTGAAGTTCTTAATTCAACTGGATTAGTAAGTTCTTGGTCTAAGTAATTTGACTGATGAAATTTAATTCAGAAAACCAAACCCTATCCTAGGTAGCATTTGATTATTTTAAAGTTTATATTTTTATACATATAACAGCTTATAATGATCATTTTGTTACAAAAAAAACTGCGGAAATAAATTGTTTATCTACGTTCTATTATATTTTAATTTATTAATTTAAAACTTAACATCAAATAAGTAATGAATTGAAATAAGTTGTTCTATAACCAAGTCAATATAGTACAAAAATTAATTTGTGCATTTACCCACGTGACCTGAATTTTTACTGAAATGAATCCATAAAACTCATTGAACATTCAAGTACATTGATTACATAATCTAAATTATTTAAAACTGGTAAAGTTCCAGATGTGAGATCACTGCAGAATTTAAAATCAATTTCCATCAAGCACCCTCAGTCAAAAATATTGATTACATAATCGATAAATATTTAGAGTTATTTAGATAATGTAAAGGCCGAGAATCTGACCACCTAAGGTTTCAGTTGAAAAGTTAAATAGATTCCTTCAACAAAGGTTCCATGCAGCAACCTCTAAACCAGAAACACTACTGACTTTCTATAATAAATGATCGCCAAGTATCAGAAAGTAATAGCTTTAGTGACTATGTACTAAAATAATAACTAGGTACTTTAAAATGTCTGAATGTTATAATATGTAAAACTTTTATTGCCATCTGTTGTGTCTTCCTAAATTTTTTATTGATGAATATCAGATACCTATAGATTACACATAAAATACAAACTATTGTTGAAATTCTATTCAATTCTAATTAAATAATTTTGAAATATTATAATTTATTTTACATCACAATAAGAAGAGATAAATAAATCTTAATTGATTTATCAATCAATTATACACCAGATTTTTTTTTTTTTAACACTTTTATAAAACTTTACTTAAAGTTGAACACCCTTCTGTAATACAGGTTTTCTTCGTACATTCCAACATCTCGACCGTAATTAGAATCGGTAGCAATTTGAATTTCATACGAAATTATATATACGATATTGCCTTATGATGCACGAAAGTATGTATAGATAAGTATTTATTTTAGCAATAATAATTTTATCAAAATACATGATTTACAAATTGGAAAAATTTAATAGTTAAATTGAATGTGAATAGAGAACATGTCAACTTGAAAAAAGTATAGAAATTTAATACAAATTGACATATAAAATCAAATTTTTATGTCCATTCTATCACAATATGACGTTTTTTTCTCTATTCTATGGGATAAACGTTCTAGTGTTTTGCAGATATGGTATAATAATCGGGTTTTTTGTTTTTTTGGTATGTGCAGAATCTGCGATTCTTGATGCTAATACACACATTGCTGAATTTATGCTCGATTCCTTGACAAAACATTTGTTTTCGTTGCGTCTGATACATACTTAAAAATTGTAACCTTTTCATCCAACAAATGCATGTACAACGGAGAAATACTAAAAATATGAATTCTGTGTTAAGTATATTTACAAAGATAATCACATAATTAAATGCAGCATCAACTTAGTTTATATCATAGCGAAGGAAAGTAGAAAAACGTTTAATGAATCTAGAAAATTATAAAAAAGTGATCACAGTGCTATATTATTCAATAAAATATTTTTTAGGAATAGTCAAAATATTTTCATTAATTTTTCTCGAAAAATTGTTATTTCATTCGTCCGTAAGTCCGATTCGTCGTAAGTTGAAGACTACCTGCACATGAAGTAGGCTTATATGCCAAATCTAAATGAAGTGTAAAAACGAAAAGCAATATAATTGATTTTAGATGTAACACTTTCTTAGTCCTCAGTCAAATCTATAAACATGTACACATCTAGCATATTACATACTGACTTCTCATCTCGACATACACAACAAATTTATCTTATGTTTCATATGTTTTCTCAGTAGATGTTTCCATCACAGGATAGGCAGTAAGTATTGAGGTATCTTTTCTTATATATCCCTAAGAAAAGAAACTCCAAAATTTATAAAATAGCTTATATGATATATAAAAACTCTAGCTTATGACTCATTTCAAGACGAGATTCTTGAAACTATATTTTCATCAATGCTAAGTGGTTCGTTGATCTTTTTTTTCAATTATCCAACTAAGCATAATCATTTGATATAATCAAGACTGAGGTTAAATCATTACTTTTACAGGTTTCCTTGGGCATATAAATGCACCAACAAATCAGGGTTTTTCTGTCTCCCTTTTCGATACCACGTGATTACATCGAGGTTAAGAATACATTACTAAAAAAATTGTTCTTCTTTCAATATTAATGTATACATGATTATAATAGAAAATCAAAGATATATATTTATATTGAACTGTCTATAAATGTATAAATGAAGCGACAGCTGAAATAATATCGTATACACCTCTTTTCGATAATATTATGCTTGGAAGTGGTAGAAGAAAAGCAAATCTGTAAGTTCATAAAACATTTTACTGATATAGAATTTCTATAGATCTCAAACGTAGAAGTGAATTAATTTCCTGATCGATGAATATTATTGATTAGTTAGATAGGGTAATGATCTATTATCTTTTATCCTGGTGAATATTGAAAAAAGCTGATTCATCAAAAATGATACATTCATACCGTGACATTAGTTAATCTGAGCTGGATTAATTGGCGATATTTCAATACTGTTAATAGTCCATATCTCAAACGGCATTTTATCTCAATATTGTACAGCATGCTAAAATAAGAACAAGAAATAAATGGGTACCAACTTTTTCATACAACACCTTTTTTTCAATGAGTTATTTATCAGGCCTCAAATGTATAACGTGTAAAGTAGGTATTTCTCTGCATGCAAATACTATTTGATGCTTTCACAATTATTAGATATATATACTTAAATTCTATTTGTCTATACTTTCTCTTATCCTATATTAATCTTCATCCATCATTCATCCTCCTGATTGCATTCTGGAATATATGCTCAAGACTTGTTTGTCCTGGGTATGGATATGGACATAGCCCAGAATTCTTCATTTGACGCAGTTCAATATCTGTTGTACACTTTATCAATTCATTTATTATTGCATTCTTTATTTATTTGTAAATTTTTCTAAATATTCTACTTTATCATCAAATTCTCCGAAGCATATTCATTTTAGGGTCAGAGTTCGAAAAATATTAAATGTTCATAATTATAATTAATCATTAATACTAAATAACATGCTGATTGAATTTAGTCAAATAAGCAAATAGTATTGAGAGCTGAGGAATAAATTCAAAAATAAAGGAATTAAGGAAATCTTACTGATATTAGTCCAATGAATATAATTATGTTAAATAGGAAAACTGAAAAAGTTTGCAAACTATTTCACAAATGAGTCATACCTACTGAAATTCTAAAATTACCAAAACTTTTCAATCATACTTACTTTAATATAAGATTATATTATATTATTAATTGTGCAGCTATAGAATCATTTCATTTTTAAACAGTGGTTTTTAATACACTATAATAATATTATTAATATTATAGAAATCATAAGATAATCGATTTTTTTAACATTTGTTGGTGTATTGTGAAACTAAGCATGACCAAATATTATATTATTATATTTCATCATGTACTAAGCACATCTATATCTAACACCGAATTTTAGTCTTGACCATTGTACAATATTTACAAAAAAAAGTTAACGTACATATTCTAAATGTTCCCCAACTGGCTTTATATCCTATATGTTTGTAAGATACATTTCTCAAGAAGTGTTTGGTAAATATATGAGATCATGGGATAAGATGAAAAGAATCATGGATGGTGATTGACAAAAGAAAATGAAGAAAACATAAACAAAAAAACACATTCTTTATTATATCATGGTAAAGTATTTCGCAAAATATATAAATATTTCCTTTTGTATAATTAAAAATATCAGTAAAATGTCATGAGACAATTTGGATATGAATATCATCTACTTTAAGGCACAATTCTTGGCTTGTCATTGACAGGATCAGGCGAAATCACGGGGATAATACTTGGATGGTTGAACAAATACAATATCATATGTTTGATACTACCGAAAGTATTGGCCCGAGTTCCGATACACATATTAAATTGAGCTAATTCTAAATTTTTATCACAGTCAACTGGATGAAAAACGTGTACCAGCCCAACATCCACAGACCTGAATATGGAGACATTAGACTGCACGAACTTGTCGTATAAATGCACGTCTTCGAGACCCCATCCTTTAATATCCGTATTAAAGCCGCCGACTATCACGAAATCACTTTTGTAAACGCTGGCAATCCCGAAGCCGAACTGTCTAAAATATCCACGGTCATCAGAGAGCATCTCGGGCTTAGTATAATATTTATTCTCATTGTCACTTTGTGCTTTCATATGCACATGATCCCCTATTACATTACCACTGTCCGATACATCTTTATTCACTAATTTATTCCTAATTTTAATTACATTATAATCTTCACCATTCACTACTGCAGGATCATATTCACTAAAAACTATAGGAAAATATGCTTGACGATTTCTAACGGTATTCAATCTTATTCTCTGGAGAGATTCAGTGTTGAAAAGAATATCCACGTCTATTAAAAATAACAAATCTTCTTGCTTGCAAACCTCGACACCTTTTTCTAGCGCTAAAGCCCTGGAAAATTGCATATCAGTTATTTGAATAGGCACAATTGTAGTATATGGATATTTCTTAGTAAATAAATTTATTAAATTAAGTGTCTTGTTAAAATCACTAGGGTTATTAATGTCCTTGTATAGTGTGATAATAAGTGAAGTCCGTTTGTCACCTATTAAGCAAATCTCTTCGTAGTTTTTCATGAATCTCACAAATATATCGAATCTGCCAGACAATGGTAATATAAAATTGATGTTTTGAACTAAAAAGTTTGAATCTTGTTTGTTCGATTGATATTTGAAAACGGACGGTAACTGTTCACTGATTTTAAGCATGCCTGTTTCAAACACTTCTCTAATTGGCACGTTGAGCTTCTTGAAGTTGATAAAAGGACTGCTTTGCGTGCTGGCTCCCGATTCTCCTCCTGGATAAAGGTTGTCTGTGTCGTAGTCTACTTGTTCGCTATTCTCGTCTTTAGTTGCCGATTTCAAAGAATGAGAATCTCCAAGATTGACTTCATGGATTTCGAGACCTAAAAAAAATCCAGTAAGAATAACATGTAATTTTATCCAAATGATCATAATCAATACAAGTTTTCTATTTATTATATATTTCAATGATAATATCTTTTTCAAAGATTGTTTCTATAGTTCACATAGTTTTTATTTTATAGATAGAGATACGCTATAACAAAGTGTTTTCAATGAAAAAAGGAGAAATTTAGGAAAAGATATAATAGATTACAATTTGTTAATTCCGATTAATTTAAATAAATCTGTATTTTTGGACCAACCACTTCACTTCTCATAAATTTTCAATGCTTTATTATATTGTTTTTCAATTTTACTGTACTTTCATGATTAAATTGTTTTTGAAATATTTCAGAGAGAATACGAATATATTGAATAAGAAATTAATCTCTTTAAAAACAATCATTAAAATTATAGGATAAAGACTATTTGATTTTTTCATAAAATAATAATAAGAGTAGATGATTTTTACCCGTAAAACTTTGCTGTAGATAAGCATGTCGGCGTACAGGAACTGTCATCTTCCGCCCTCTATATTTTTTATAGACGAGTAAAATATCAAGAATATAATCAGCACCATGAATGGGATCCAATCTTTGATAACCATATAAAATCTCTCGAAATTCAATCACCCTACCCCGCTGCTTGGAAAATGCATTTATGCTCTCCATTAACTGGAAATAAAAATATACAAAAATCAGCACCAGCTTTTGAATATTAAATACGCTCTATAGGTTACATGAAGAAAGTGGCGTAGTTCAGTCAATCAATATTTATCAGAGTGTGATGGTTAAGTCATAGGCTTTGTACAACTGAACAGGAACCAATGAAGCAAATAACAATGAGGAATTGGGTTAGCTGCACGAAAAGTGCTGTCCTTATTGTTAAAGATTTGATCCTCTCACCATCAGTCCGGCTGATTAGATTATATTTTAAAATCTTGCAATAGCACAATTCTTTTACATAGACTACCAATTGTTGACAAAAATAAATAAAGATTCTCTTTTTCGTTTTTTTCGAAAGTTTCAGAAACACCGCCACTCTGCATTCATCCTTTTATATGATGAAAGATGAAGGTTCAAATATGTCATGGCCAGAAAATAAAACCGGTGTTTCTTTAACTGCTTATTAAAAAAAGGAATTATTACTAAATATAAAGGAACGTTAATAAATGCAATATCTTACATCAATCGCAAATGGAGTTCTAACAGAAATACAGTATTTGAAATATTGTATGATCAGAATACAGCTCTGCTCATTTAATATTATTGTGATAAAAGTATGAGACAGCAATACTAGACTGAATTTCTTGCTATCATCTAATATTACTTTAGTATCAATAGAAATCCATTTATTACATTTTTTTTTACCCAAATGATTTCTATTTTTATAAAGTGATTCTTATATAATGAAAACTATCATCTGCGTTGTGCGCATGCACACATAGGAAGCTGCATGTGAGGCTGTGATGAAGAGAGAGCACTGTCACTCCCGGAGTGCCAGTACGGCATGCTGATTGAAGGCAGTTTTTTTTACTCAGTGCGTTGTGCTTAAAATCTTCTTGGATGTAGTGAAGTGTAGAATTAAATCTTTATCCTGCTTCCGGATAAAGATTTAATTCTACACTTCAC
>JAGVSQ010007241.1:0-15528 GCA_022683975.1 Rhyacophila evoluta
TAAGGCGACAGAGCGCACGAACGTACCGGTACGTGCATACTCCTCAAAGGGTTAAAGGATATTTAATAGACATACATATTGTAACTTTGTAGCTAACCTTCTTTCTGTTGAAGATTTCCTAAGATGCCAAAGCAGAAATAAGAAGAAAAAGATAACTAAATGTTTAATATATTCTGAACATAGAGATTTGCAATGTAAATGCAATCCACAGTTTTGTAAGTAAAACATTATTAATATCACAAAGGAATTTGCTTTCGACCGCATATTTCAATCTGAATATTTCTCATATAATATAATATATGAGGAAATCACATTCAATATTTTCCAGCTTCATAACTATTTATTTGACAACATGTATAAACTGCTGATAGGAAAATGTACATATTAATACGTTCTCAATATCCGGTGGCACGGATATGGCGCGAACGTATAATACAAAATTGTATGCTCGTATATGCTCAAAACACTTTAATATTGATACTATATTATAAAACCGTTTTCGTATATTGTGAAATTAGTTAGACATGTTTCTGTCTGTCACATTAATTATTCCAAAACGCAAAATAGTAATGACACGAAATTTTGATTTATTATTAAAATTATTATTTATAGATGAACTGTTTTATTTTTTTTATTAAACATTATCTCTGATGATTAACAAGAGACTTATAGTATACAGCTCAATATTGAAATAACAGAATAATTAAAGTTTATTGAAATAAATAATGAGCTTTAATCTATCCTAGATAAAGCTGGTAATAAATCTTGTTTAATGTACGAGTCGTCTAGTTCATATCTACCGTAAGTGCACTTTGGTAAAATGTTGTGCAAATCGATTTCTTCTGTTTGTCACTATTTTTTATTTATTTATTTTTTTAAATAAAAATCTAGGAAATTATTTATTTCGTGGACTTTGTTATTAGATTATGGGTGTTTAAAGTGAAATTAAACATATGTTTCATTTATATTTTAGGAGTAATTGCGATAACAATACATAATTCATAATTTTAAAATCTACTTTTATGTGGTTTTATTGCCGTTGGAACTTATCGACCTTTTATTATGATGTTAAATAGAGACTAGAATAAAACCTCGTATTTAGTTCAAATTTGACATAAAGTTTACTTGTAGTACATAGAAACTAGACGTCTCATATATTTATGAAATTTTACTTTATCGTTGTGAATCTTGGTATCTCATAATAGCCCAAAGCAACCGTATAAAAAGATTTAAAAACAGATACTTGCCACTGATTCTGGGGTCATAGTGGTAAATTTTATTCTTAATGAGTAGATGAGACTGATAATAAGGTGGACTATGTAGCTTTTAATTATTACAATAGTAAAACTTGCGGATGCCTCAAAAGAGTCTTAGCTAGACTAAATTTCGGCATCTCAAAATGCTACTAAATACTATCAACAGAATATATTCGGTGGCGCTACGGGATGCTGACATGATAGAAGAAGATGCAAGAGTACTGGCTAACGACATGGATTCTTTAATATCACATGAAGAAGAATAGATGTATTTATAAAATAAATGTATTAATACATTCATTGCATATATAAGAAAAGTATTGAATTGAACACACGACGACAATAGATTTTATATTATATTTCACATAACATATAATATATCCCTTACGTGGCAGATGAAAAAAAGTTTTGATTCTCTTGATCTATAAAAAAAAATGCCAAAAGATAATTTGCCAAAAAGCATAACGCACATCCCCTTATTATTGTTAGAGGAAAATTCTTTTTCCCGATTCGTGTAGGCTTTCTTCACTGAAAGAGTACGTCTGGCAAAGAAGTATTATACAGTGTGTTCGCAAAAACTATGTACAATAAATACCGTTACACTTAATTTGAAAAAAACTGTGTTGTTTATCTGTCTGCTACGCGAGCTGTTTTTGTTATATTATACTGTATTAGACTTGCTTCGTATGACTTCTTATTTATTATACTAAAAAAATATGAAAGCACAACGTTTTGCCAACGTTGAGGAAATAGAGACAGAATCTTTAAAGGAATTAAGCGGCATAACAGAAACGGTGCTTCAAAATTTTTTCAAATATCAGAAAACTGTTGGCACAAATGTTTTTTATTCAATGGGAACTTAAGGGGACTAAAGGGGATAAAATTGAAAATTGGTAAATAAAGATTTTTTGATAAAAACAAAATACACAAAATTTACTAATCCCAACAATATATTTATTTTTTGTACTACATTAGACATATTTTAATTTTAAATACTATTATTGTATAATAGATTAAAGTTAGTGGGTGTATGATGATTTTAAATCATGGTATTGTTCATTTTTTGAACCGGGGAGGAGGAAACTATAAAGGACGAAGCTGACGGTAAGTCCAAGCAATATGAACCATCTTTACCTTCTATAGCCCGTCATATATTCATATGTGTTGTACGAGTATATACCGTGGCGTAAAAAACGTGAGTTACTTGTCTAATTTGTCAGATGACGTTAAATTCTCAGAAAAGATATTCTTCTTCTGGTGCCGTTGTCGCCGACATGATGTGATCATTAAATATTTTATATGATTTCTACAATAAAAAGTTTTGTTATGGTAGATTTAGTTTAATATTTCGACTCTATAATCCATTTTTGTGTTTATTTAATTTTATAGAAGTTTCTTAGACTGGGCAAATTTATTGTAAATTAAATTTTGTTTTTAATATCTAATATTATAATTCTCTTTTTAAACCTTCATTTATATAAATATTATAATAATGCATATATTATTGCAAAAATACTTCATTACTCTTATCATATTTTATTTAATACTTTCTAAAAAAATTAAAATTAAATCAAAAGTCATTTGGTAGAACTCCATTTTGAAATGATTATATACATCATAATAAGTCGATTAGTTTTGTTAATAGCCATTTCAGTTTTAATACCGTTGTATGGCTGAAAAGAAGAACATCTCCAAAAAATTCTATAGAATCTAATATAAATTATGTTGTACAGGAACATAATAACTCGTTGTTTATTTTTTCAGGTTTATTTATAAATAAAAATATTGAATTTATTATTTTAATAATAATTTGCTCTCTTTGCGTTCACCCTGTAGGTGTTATTAATATTATTTCCTATCTCGAGCACTCCATTGACTGATGTAAGCATATTCAGAAATTTAATTTGTAATACGGTGATGATGTATTCCTTTGAATGAAAAAATCTCGTGCTCCATTCATTATTGTCGATGTTCACATTCGCGTGAAATTCCGGTTTTTTTTCATCATAAAAAATCGCATATTTTGATTGATTTTTTGGACCGAAAACCCGTGTTCAAAAAAAATGATTCTCTACATTTTTTGTAACACATCAATTTCATACAAGAGTATAAAATTATATTAGAATTATAAAGGAGGCACTATTGTGAAAGTAATTTAGACGAATATTAAATTAGATGAACACAGCATGATTTTTGTTATTATTAAAAACCATAGAAACTTAGAATTGAAACTATTTTCTTTCGCTCTTACTGGTCTATAATAAAGTGAGTAACCAATACCTATAAATATATTATAATAGTATTATAGGACCAGCATGTACGTGTGTGCATCAAATTACATTGGTATGTGTGTAACGGTAGCGTTTATCACTTATCTGAATGATGATATACGTAGCAGAGGGGAAGAGAGGGAGATCCTCGTTATCTTAACTCTCACTGCCCTGTGGTGACCGATGCTTATATTTTATTATATATATCTAAATAAAACGATTGTAAGGTCTTTCTATTTTATGTACTCTTCATAAAACCCATATGGTTTGAATGATAAAAGAAACAATTATTTTTGTTGAATATCATCCTACGTTAAAAACACTGATATTTTTAAAAATATTTCATTACTCTTGGAAAAATGAATATCTTAACGCAGTGCTGCCCAAACTTTTTCGGGTTGGGGCACATTTTTTAATCAAGATTTTTCCACGGCGCCCTAAAAATTCGCGACACACTTTTTTTTTGTTTGGTTCCAGAAAATATAGTTTCTCCTTTTTTTAGTTTGCGCACAAAATTGTACACCACCCCTGTAACGACGCCGTGGCACACACTTTGATAATTTCTGTTTTGACGTATTCAACATTTAAACATTTAAACAAATCTTGGTAGCGCACAATCACGGACATCACCGCATAGACAGCCATTATAACTAAACATTAATTTGTACACAACGTTTGACTCTACAATTATCAAATTTTAAATACAATTTTAAATATCAATTCAATGCTTTGAGCAAAAAATATATCACGTATTGATATATGTCCTTATTTACAGAACTGAACGCAAGTTTAACCACCTCTCTAAAACCCACCCTACAATATTTGGTTAAGAAACTTTCGAAGAAGCGCGCCGGCATCAAGTATTCAAAGTCGAGTAATTATTAATACAGGACCCACACCGACTTGATCCGTCCCTGCAAATCTGGGTTACCTGTATTTATACGAATTTCACCCTAGGGATTTATAATTGAGTACAGGCAAAGGACGATAATTACACTTTGGAGCAAGGCTTTTAACAGATTCATCGCACGATTGGCTGGGGAAACTTGTTTAAACAAACATTATCGATCGACGAGTGAAACTTTTGAGTCCATATATTAATTGAGTATAAATCTACTTATCTCCCTGATAGCGTGTAAAGGCTAATGCGTGCGCCTAACAATCTGGAAATGCAGGTTCGATCCTCACATCTGCCAGACTTTTAAAAATCTGAAAATTCAGTACTAGATGCCCATTGAGTATAGAAACTGTCTGACAACCAATTATCTTGAAAAAATATCTATATATTTATGTTAAAGAGATATATTACATATATATACTCCACTTTCAAAATTTACATCTTCACACCGTGTAGTCCATATGGTCTATTGTTGGAGCGAAATTGGCAGAATTTCATTCAATATTTACATTTCGTTCCACCTTTCGCCACGCTTTCGTTCTAATTATGCGGATGCATACCATGACATAACAAACGTGGGATACGAATCAGAGTGCCAGAAATGGTTCAAGAGCTTCTTGTCAAGACATACTTCACGTATTGAGTCTAAATCTACTTGGCAGAATTTTCGTTTGAAATTTACTGTTCCTCTCATTACTTCTTTTATTTTCATGCTTATTATAATATGGACTATACTATGGTGTAACGAAGCGACAAAGTGTTCTCACAGCTAGGATTATGATCACATCGTCTTCGTGCAGGTGTATGCTGTAACATAACGAACGTAAGGCGTTCTTCAAATAGACAAAAGTATCCTAGGAATTGGTACCCACTACGTATTGAATCAAACCGTACTTGGCAAGATTTTGTTCAACATTTATTTTATCTTCTACCATTTGTCAAGTTGTTTACTTAATATACGGGCATATACAGTGGAATAACAAACTTGAGATGCTCTTCAAAGAGCCAAAACTATCCCTGAAACAGCTTTCTATTAATTATCTCACGCATTCAATCAAAATTTACTTGGTAAAGATGCATTCAACATTTTCAATATGCAGCTAATTATAAGTTGCTGATTACGATAATAAACATATGACTTATAAGTGTATTAATTTGTGTTAAGAATTATAATCTCGTATGTCTGGAATACAATACTTACTATGTAGATATAATATTTAATTATCTACAAGAAAATGGTTTGTTTGGGTCATTATTTTTTTTGAAACTGTTGTTGCATTAATTGCGGTACATTATTGGAAGAATATAGTTGAAAAATGAACGCTAAAAGACTAACCTTGTAGAATTTGTATAGTGTAAATGTTAGCGTTCAAATTTTTAACAATAAAGTTAGACTATGTTTTATATACTGCTTATAAATTTACAAGTGTCAGTTAGCTAATGATTTTCCATGATATTTCTGTACATCATACATATATACAGAACAACCACAAGCTTTGAAAAAGTTGTGAACATAGTTTCATGATTATTTTTCCGATAGAAAGCTCTACCAATGTTGATTTAATCAAAAGGCTTCGATATTGTTCACGTCAATTAAATGCTCATATCACGCTTGATTTTTTCATTAGAAGTAGAAATAAGTAATATAAGAGAACAATATTATATGACATGAGAATGAAATATAATATGAAACGCTCGTGATAGCCATATAGGCAAACATAATGTTGATAAAACCAATCAAGTTCGTAAAAAAACAAGTAATGTGTTTCTTACAGTTTTAGATTCGATGTTATTTATCCATACGAGTACATCAATTCGATTGTTATATTATTTCTTTCATGGTTACATATAATCTTGGAAGCGCCATTTAGTGGCTGTATGCTCCACATAGGAAGCGATATTGCAGAAGAAGTATTAATTGAATTATAGCACAATCAGGAACTAATATAAAGCATGTTGCTATTTATTTATTTGTAGCCAATGGGGTAACCACTCGGCTTGAATCCAACAGCTGTATATTTTTTTTTAATTCAAAAGTGCATAACTGAATGGCGAACGGTTTTAAAACTTCTTTAATATATCAAAATGAGTCTTCACACAGTTGATACTTGATTTACTCTATCTCTTGTGAGTTCGTTTTTACCCTGTTGAGATTCATTCGTTCCACGTTCAGATATACTAAAAAATGGTACATGTGTCTGTAGACACACTATTAAATTCGGATATAAGAAAGTTTACCAATATTCCACGATGGTGATTACCAGTAATTGTGAAGAAATGTGGCTCAATGATTCCGCAGGCTGAAATAGTCCACTTTACAATCACTCTACGAGAGTTTAATTTTCACCGGAATTTAAATTGTGAATTTTCAGTGCCCCAACGGCGGCTATTTTGTTAATTAATAAAGCCAGCCATGTCACGATCTATCTCATCGCTCATAATAATTTTCCAATTAGAGCATATGGATTTACACATAGTGAAAATATCCACTTGAAAAGTGAAGTATATGGATCTACGTAATGTGAAGGCATTTAGATAGATTATTGTTTGTCAGACGCCAACGATAGGTATCTAATCCAGCATTAATTATAAAAAATCGAATTCGCACTCCTTGGATTGTTATGCGCCCACGCTACCAATTACGCTACCGAGGAGACAAAACTTTTGACATATTTGTAAAATATAATATCCGCGCTGGAATGTATTATATATGGATCTCCACAATGTGAAAACACGTCACGACAGAGTATTGATTGCCAGCTAGAAATTTCTTAACTCTTTACAAAATTCAACAATTGTAGCGACTTTCGCAAGTTTACAAACGCTTTTGCTAATGATAGGATTGCTATCTAATAACTTATAAAAATGGCATGTCTGGGTAATGAATTGTTCACTTTAAACTATTATTGTATTAATTGCGGTACGTTATTGGAAGAATTTAGTGAAAAAACGGATGCTAAAACACTAAATTAATTGTACAATATAGTATAGAATGGAATTTTTATGTCGTTTAGAGTAAAATATAGCACTTAATCTTTGCAAGTAATAAAAATGATACGGTTTAAATATTAACGCATAGGCGTAATCTCGAATCAAATTGTTCTTTAGAATCATTCTTCGTCGTAAATTCGTGCTGCGCGTGGAAGTCAGTTATAAGTGTTTTACGGCCTCACGTACTCGTAACGGCCAGCCTTTAATGGTTAAGGATAACAAAATCATCCCCCGAGAACCGCCCTCGCCCTCTACCCTCACGTCCGGCTTATCCACTTGCACAAACAAATGTTTTTGCCGGAAGAACTTCGGTCACTTGGACCGAAAAATATGCCATTAAGAGCAGCCAGTCAATGCTAAGTGAATGAAACAACGGAATTAAGACAATACAGAATATAAAATACTTTCTTTGTAAGCTTATTCAAGCTTTTTCTTATTTCAATATTGAAATCTAAGCAAAATATTACAACGAACAAAGTTTGATAATTTACCCCTTTCATTAGTGAGTTATTTTTTTACCAACTCTTTAATTCCTCTAATCATAAGCTGACAGCACGTTTGATAAATTTCATCGCACATTATTGCAGAAACACGTAACTTATTTTTTTGGTTTTAGTCAGTTTACAGAGTAATTTTTTACAGACTATCTTTATAAAGTAAATTTTTGCTCACACATATGTATATGAAATGTGTACAACACGTTTTAAATTCTGAAACCTTTCACTGCTATCAGTTCAATTAATATTATAAAATCAATCTTATTAGATATGTCGATTTGTAAAAAATGCTCTTCTATTTCTAAAAAGAAACAAAATAAAGTGAAAAGTTATTCCAATTCGCTGAGAATATGTATAACATTACTACACGTTTTCGCTCCCTTTTTGGAATCAGAGGTGCACTTGAGAACAAATTTGAACCCATAGGACTGATTTACGTGAAATTTTATTTCTTTCTATGAATGATTTTATAAATAGTCTTTCGTTTCTTGATAAATTATAATACTTATAGAAAGATCATAAGGGAATTACTCAATGCTGAATACAACTTTGTTTTCTTATTTTTTTCCGTAATGCATACGTTTTTTTTCTAGCCTAAATATATACTCATATACAATAGAATTGTAATGACTTCTACGTATCGCTGATATATCTATCTAGTATTTTTAATAAAATAAATAATAACATTTTATTAAAACACAAAAGAAAAGCTTTGAAAATAAGGTGACAATGCGTAAGAACGTGCATGCACGTCCATACTACTCAAAAAGCTAGTTTTTAATAATTAGATAGTTGTTTGATTATTATAATATTATAAAATTAATGTTACCAATTATATTATACCAAAAATAATGATTGGGATTTATATTTACTTTGGAAAACGCTAGATTTTGAGGTGTGAGGTGTTCTTCAAAGTCCCAGAAGTGTTCATGGAGCAGCTTCCCAAGACCTCGGTTGGCGTGCAATAGAATGTGCGTGATTTCTATTCCAACTAATAATGTCCTATTAATATTTAGCTTTGTCGAAAAGAAACTTTCTCGCTCGCCGTAATATTTTGGATTTTTTTCAAAAGCCTCAAAATTATTATGCGTAGAAACCAAGTCGCAATGGCTGACTGGTCCGACAAATGGTCAAACCGACTTGAAAAGCTCTTTAATTTCAACCGACATATGAGGAAACTCCCATAAGTAAGTAAAAGATTCTATTGTATAAGACCAAGCTGACAGAACTTGGATGTAAAACCACCGTGATCGGTTAGGAACTGAGGTTATTGGGATTAGGGTGGGGTATTAAAAAACCAAGTATTAAAATAAATGTGAAATAAGAGTGTAAATAGTATTGATTTAAATAAAGAATAGCTTTGAATATATCTCATTCAAAGCCGGGTAATAAACCTAGGAATTCATAAAAAAAATAAAACTTTGAGTACACCTTCAACAATATATAATTTTTATTATCTCCATTAATTATCAAATACTCTTCAAGTCAATAAGTGTATTCTTTTAGATAAATCTTTACTTTAATAACTATAATAAATTCCACTTTACCTATAAATATACAAATATTTTATATCGTATCGGTCTAAGTACCGCATTAAAATTCCATTTCAAAATTTTCATTTCCTTCTCCTATTTTAAGCTCTATTGTTAGAGCAAAGTGAAGCGATGAACGACAACGAGCGATTTACGTGTGATGGTCATTTATATAATATATCAGATATAGACATCGTATGCGATAAAGCGTTTTAACAGTCCTTACATCCACCCACTATACACCAGCGATTTTGGGTTCGACTGCTCTAGCCATACAACATAACATAATATGGTTTCGTTTTTACTTGTTATTTGGGCATTTATTCTTGAAATATAATATTCTAATATTTATTTAAATTCAAAATTTCTAGTGACCAAATGAATAACAAACTACTACCATCACAAAATATACCATTATTGATGTTTTCTACGTTTTTCTTGTTACAAAAAACCGTGTTTTTTTCGCCTATTAATATTTTAATAATAAGTCTCCCCGATAGCGTTGTTGGAAGCGTGCACGCCTATCAATCCGGGGAATGTGGGTCCAATTACCCATCTCTTGGATTTTAAAAATCCAAAAATACAGGAATGGATGTAATTGGGTTGCATTGTCTGACAAACAATTCTCGTGAAAAATAATCTGTCAATATGTCTTCACATTGCGAAGATCCATATATACTCCTCTTTTGTAATGAATATCTCCACACTGTATAGATCCATATACTCCACGTTGGGGGCAAACATGTAGTAAAAAAAATACTTTTTAAGAATAGTAATTTATCAGATTTCATTGATAATATTAAAGTTTCTTAGATGAAAAATAAGCAGAGTTTCATACATAATACCATATTACATTATAATATGCAAATGTTTCTCGATTTTTATCATATTTTTTTACTAGAGCAAACCACAAGTGAGTAAAATCTTTCATCACACCTTATTTATTGAAATTAAAACACTGATTATAATGATACTACTATGAATTAAGAATATTGTTTATAATAACACTAATATATAACCAGAATGAATGAAGAAATTGTATGCTTTTTCACTAACGGTATAATCGCAAATGTATCAATATAATCATAAAAATACACTATTGAAAATCAAAAACATAATAATGACACTACTTTCTCAAGCAAAATCACAGAGACTATCGAAATCATAAACAAAACTGTACCCGTCGCTTGAACAAAATCACATCAACTTCCTCGCAAATTACAATATTATAACCGATTACGGTCATCGCCACAAATGGCGGTGACATTTAACAAATGTCAAACGTAAAACTTACTAAAATTGCTATTTTCGTTAATTATATCGATATTTGACAGCCGTAAAAAAATGTTATCAACTTATTAATAGATTAAAAAGTACGATTGTGTACATTAAAAGTCGATAACAATTTTAGATCTATTTTTATAACGTCGACAAGAATTGGCGAGTTAACTTGTTTATGACCTGATAGGACATGCAAATTTTGGCGAGTTAACTTGTCACTGGTATAGAACGCGTTAGGCCGAAGCTAAGATAGATGCAAAATAACTTTAAATAGGAGAGTGAGCAAGTTGTTTGTTGACGCGCTTCTGAACAATTTATAGCTATTTTGTATCTTTGCTGCTGACGCTCTACTACAAACACTCTGCTAACGTAGCACCGGCATTGAACTTTTGAAAGTTGATTCACCTAATTAATATGATCGTACTTGAATGAGCTTTGATTAATGAACTTCGTCAAGCAAATTTTAACAATAACAATTTACATGCGCGACTGGGGCATCCACGTCACTCGCCTTGCCGCTTCGCTATGTATGAAACACAATCAATGTTCGTCGCTTTGATCTGCATTCCTAATGTGGAAGATTCGAGCTTTTAGCTCTTCTATTGACAGACCATTACATTCTTGACTTAATTTTTTACGGAGCCTTCTTTCAATTCCACATTTTAATTCAGGCAATGATAAATTAATTCAGCTTGTTACTTTGATAACGTACACTTGAAACATTATCATGATGAACGTTGATAAAATATATGATTAATGAAAAATAATTTCTTTTGCCTTGTTTTATTACATATGATAATACAATTTCTCTGCGCCATGTCATCTTTATTTTTTAATATAAAGAAATTTTTCTACTCTTGTATAGCGAATCTAGAAGAAATAAAATTGTTATCTCTAGAAAATCCATTTCTAATAATAATAACTTCAATGGATTTATAATTCTTTGTAGAAATTGATCTTACATAAGTTATCCTGTGGTATCTTTCAAATTTTTGATTTAAAATTTATTTTATCACAGGATTTACTTGGCAGAATTAAAGAACGCCTGTATGACCTGAGAAGATGTGAATCGGCTGGTAGTTGAAAGAGAATTGTGTGAGCATCATGTGATGGCCATATGCTTAGCATAGGAAGCATATGTACCAGAAATTATTTAAATAATTATCAATTTTTTTATGAATATTATAAAAAATGAAACTATGTGTTCAGTCTGATTGCCGAAATATTTAGCGATTTTAATTAGAATCATTTATATTTTAGATGTTTATCTTGTTGAAAAGTTGCTAATGATTGATAATATAGAAAATAAAACAAATATTATTGTATGCCAGATGGTCAATAGATAGTGAACCAAGTGCCAGAAGTATAGAATATTTTAGCAAATAAAGTATGAAAAAATGTTTCAAGTATATCACATTATCTTATCACACTCAATTTATGTACGGTAAAACCCCGATATAATGGACAAAATACATGTAAAAATTAAAAGTGCAAATACCGGGAAATAGTTATTTCAAGGAAATTATTGTTTGGTGATCAAGATGCAGACATAGATTTATAAGAGTAAAAAATCTCTAGAATATAAAATAACACCAGAGTAGAAGTATTCGAAGAAACTGTTTAACAGTGGTTAGACGTAAACCATAAGAATAACACTAAAACTAAAGGGAAAAAGTAGATGAAGTTATCGTCTTAGAAATTTGTATAAGAATTACTTAAGAATAGATAGTGCATTATGAAATAATAGCATACAAAATGCAAACAAATCGTGATTTTTTTCTTGAATCTAATTATAATAATACAATACATTCGAAAAAATTATTTTTATATCATGAGCTTTCGACTTTAATGGATACCTCGTCACCCGTATTAGTCCGTTCCATCGAGGTTTTACTGTAAACCAAAAAATGTGTGCGAAGTGTAATATATTTACACAATACACCGTATCTATTATGTATAATATTCCTATATCTAATAAAAAAATAATGTATTTAAATATCGTTATTGCAATAATGATAAAAGAATGAAAATATACCACATTAATTAATGGATGTATATTATATTAGCTGAGGCACCCGGCGTTGCCCGAGAAAACGTAATATTACACGTATGACGAAACCAAGGGGGTTTTTTGGCAGGGGCAGGACTGTTTTCAAAGGAAGGTAGCCGATGACTTCCTGGATGAAATGAGTATTCCCGAAAAGTTTGGCTTCATTGACACGTAATCTGTCGAAATTCATAGCGAACAAACAAACATTCACCTTTATAGTTATATATATATTAATGCAGAAAAGATATCAATGACTAACTGCTGATTTTAAAATATTTGAGGAAATATAGAATTGGATACATACAAGTTCTTTAATTTGCCATTTTTACAGCTAGAATTTTTTCACTGGCTAGATTTTTGGCGTATAATTAAATGAAAAATTTTCCATCAGTTTTTTGAAAACATTAAAAAAAGATCCGAAGTCACTTGAATCTTTTCTTCATATATATAGACAAATAACAATGAATATGATATTTACATTGATGAAATAGGACTTTGATGAATATTCAACACTAGATGTCACCGTAGGTAAATCGATAAATTACGGTTATTCGAATATTAGACGCTAGATGTCGCCATAAGAGAATTAGGTGAATTATTAAACTGCGACTAAACCACCTTAACGTAAAACCGCGTACAATGTGTACAGCATAAAAGAAGAGATTTATGAATATGTGATTAGTGTAATCGTTTTATTTTTTATTAAATTATATTTTCCTGTCATACAACGTGAATTATGTCGCAGAATACTAATAAATTACTTAGCCGAGGTATCTCAGAATACGAATAAGAGAAAACAGAGTGAAAAATGTAAGTTGTTTTATTCCCAAGTGGGCGTTAGAAGGAAGCATAAGTTCATTAAGGAAAGAAACTTTAGAATAAGTACTTAAAGGTCAAATGGACACGAAACATTTGAAAAGGACGACCCAGAAAGTGAAGGAGTACGTGATTATAGGACTGTTAACTTTTAGGACATTTACATCAAATATTTCTTTGTTATTTTACATTTATAAGATAATATAAATAGAAAAGCGAACATATGAAATTATTCAATTCAAAAATAATTTAATACACAAATATGGATATTCTGTATAAAAATACTTCATATATTGTAAATGTTCTTTTTTGATTTTTGGCATAGTAGCATTAATTCACTTTGAAAAATATCCTTCACTTATTCTCTAGCAGCCGAAAGCTTAGCTATGGTTTACATGCTTTATATAAATTTAATTGTTGTAAATATTTGATATTTTGCGACCATGGAAAAGAAAAAGGATTTAATCCTCATTTTTTTCCAACTAGCTCTTTTTCAAAAATCACTCTATTTATACACAAATTAATACACATTCTATCAAAAGAACATAACCTGCACATTCCAAATTAGTATCTAATTTTAGTTTTTAAATATGAAAAATGGAGGGGCTGTAAAATTTTCGAAAAGAAATGAGGATTTCCACCACATAAATATTATTAGTTTTACTTAAATAGCATGAGATTGGGTAAATAAAACACTTGCTTAAATCTACGTGCACTTTAAGGTTACGTCTATTTAATATTTTGACATTGCCCAAAATCATTAAATATATATTTTGTGTGTCTCTTGTAAAATTTGATCAGCGTGGCTTACGTCCCTTTTCCTTTGTACAGTCGATATATAAATACGCAACAAAATGTTTAATTTCCTTAAATTGGGCAGGTTTGTGCCATTTTAAAAGTATTTTTTAAATAATGTATCACTTAATGTCAATAGCCTATCAGCTATTTTTTTCAAATTACGAATTCTTTGATGATTCGGAGTTGCCATGTTAAATAATACTTACAACTAAAGATTCAAAAACATTCTTTTTTATCGTTTATGATTTTCGAAAAATTCGAATTGTAAACAGGGTTGTAATATGGCCAGAGAAATCATTTAAAGGCGAAACGACGCATCTTGAGAAGGAAAAAAATACTCGTCATATCTCCAAAGCCATCTTTTAAGATGGAGACGTTAATTATTTCGATTCGAGGCAGATTCTTAATTAACAGTTGTTGGATTCTAGGCGCGATCGATTGCTTCCGCTCATCATCTACCAGTGATGTCCTGAATAAGACACCGAGAGGATATTCCTACTTTGTTATCACTCAATTGAATCTCTTTAAGTCCAATTATGAGATTTCTAGCGGAAAATTCCTCACTCCAACGATCCTTAACGTCTTTCTTTATATTCTTCTTTAACAAATTTATTGTGATGTTAAATAAAGATAAAATAATATCGACAATAATCATTGTGTATTATAATATTTTACAGTAAATCTGTAAAAAACAAATTTTGGATTGATTTCTAAAGTAGTCATCTTTACACTGTTGACATCGATATGTTCTACTTTTGACGCAATATGATATTTAAAATATAATAAGGTAAATGGTTTCTACTGTAAATTAAAGAAACTATGCAATTTCTTGTATTTTTGGTGCATTTTTGCATTAACATATACGTTAATAAAACGTGCACAACTTATTTGCTAGAGTAAAAGTGTGCCAATAATACAATAGATTGCAAAAAATAAAACCATACTTTACAAAGTGACCAACCAAAAAATCAAGATACGTATTCCTGCAATATTGACGACGATATTTGTATTTATTGTAACAACAATATTTTATTAATTAATTTGAGCTTTATCTCAAAACTATGATATTTTTGAACATATATATTATTTGAATTATTTAAAACTGGTAAACTTCCATATGTGAGATCACTGTTAGCGAC
>JAGVSQ010007242.1:0-13101 GCA_022683975.1 Rhyacophila evoluta
TTTTCTTATAAAAATGTAGTAAGAGTATTCGACTACAGTTGGCTGTCAAAATATTCAAAATATGAAGCACGGAACGTTCGGAGTCTGGCAGATAACCGCTAGAGTACACAATTACGTAATATTACGGCTCCCGCAGGCCAAGTGTTAAGACTATTTATACTGGTATCACTATGATGTTCTGTTCTACCAGTCTATAAAAAAGGAACTGTTCCATCATTGAACTCCATCCATATTATGTCCAATATAGTTGACAAGTGATATATTACATATCGTCGTATTACTGGCAAAAAACGTTAAAGAAACGTGGAAAGATGAGTTTTCAAATAATCGAGTTTTAATATTTGAATCTCTCTGTTAAATAGATTTTATGACAATTTCTTAAATATTACTCCTCCTTTATTTTTCAATCTAATTCAAAATGAGTTTTAAAAATCTATTATTGGTCGTTGTATATAAATCGAGTTTTTATTTGTTATAATTGTAGTCCTTTTTTCTTTTATCTTTGATATAAAAAACGAGTAATATGCCACCTTGCTAAATTTAAATTATATAAAAAAGCTGAGGCTGTTTTACGCACGTGATGCTGATGCCTCCGGAAAGCCTGCATTTTGCCTATCCTTCTTTTCGGCTGGCTGAATTCCTGCATTCTGGAAGACTGTCAGATATTATATTAACTTAAACCATAATTCACTGAGTGTATTATATTCAGTGGAATCAAAAAATGCATGGTCTAAAATGATGCAAAGTGACTGGTGGATAAGTGATAATTCTGAGAGCACCACGTGGTGACTATATAGAGAGATGTTATGGAAAGAGAACCAATAGTATTTCTACACCTGTGTTGCTTTCCTCAATATAATAAAGTGATAATAATAAAAAAAAATACCGAATTGAAAAAATTAACTGCTTCGATATTGATATTTAATGTTACTTATATTTTGTATTCATAGTAGAACATTGAATTCACTTTGATAATGTAAACACTCTACCAATCCTGATTGTATCGCACGCAATTTGTAATTGACCGTAGAAACTGATTCCTATCACCCCAATAATATCCTTTGGCAATCAGTGACTCTGATCAAATCATCCGTGTATGCATTACATACATAAATATACATCAAAAATATTTCCCTTGTGGTTTTGATTTTTACTTTTTATTATGGGGAAATCAATGGTCACGTTTCAAACTCAGAACTTTTATTATATATAATGTTATAGATCGTTATTTGTAACCAAGATATGTAATTAAACTGATAGCGCTTTTAAATGCTTTTAAATTAAAAAAAAAAAAAAATTGATTTATGAACAAATTTTACATTTCATAAAAGAAAAAATTGTATCTTTTTAAGGAAGAAAGAACTCTGAATATATTCATTAGACATTAGAGAATGTTTTTTTAATTATAGTAATAATCTATCTCTATTTATCACGTACTGAAAGTTATTGGGAAATTTTTATATTTTTTAAATATAATATTTATTATTTCGCTCCAAAACAAAGTTTAGTGCAAAAACGCTACTGTTCATATTGAAATCATTAAATCAAGTCGCTTCTTTTGTATTAATCTTTAAAATATTGATGTCCACGTCATTTTATACAATATCTATAACAGTTTATTTAAGCTCACATATTCATAAAAAATGATTAAATTGCTATCGTCGAATTTATTTGATTTTCCACAATATTATATATTTTATTGTTAGAAGTGTTTTTACTTTGAATCCTCTCTATTTTACATAATTTTATTTCATATTTATATTTATTTACTCGAGCTTTGTTTTTTGTTATTATTAGCCATAATTATGTATTATACTAGTTGCATAATTTTTAGTTCAAAGATTTGGTAAATTTATTCAGTAATTATATAAATATATAATTTTGGTTCAATTTTAATCATTCTAGGTGGAATTAGTGGAGGCATACTGTGATCCTCGTGACAGCCGAGAGCCTCGCGATCAACCCAGCACCAACAGACTAAGTTCATCTCTTGATGACTCGTTTTGCCAGTCGCACCCAAGCCCTCCCGAACCTGCTCCAGACCATGACAATCCATTGAGGGAATACTCACAGCCTTACACAACTGGTAAGTCACATACACAACAATGGTATTTTCACAATAATAAATTGCTTAAAACCTCAATTAAATTGTACAAAAGATATATTCATAATTACACAGCTTCAAGAAATCAATTTGTTTAGTAAAATAAAGCCTCTATTCTTACAAATGACCATTCTCAGTGTAAAGCATACAGATTTCCAAAATACAAAGTCTTATTATGTTGAATTGTTTCATAAATAATGATTTTTTCAAATGCTTAATTTATTAACTGTTCAAATTCCGTGTGCCAAATTTTTACCCATATATTTGATTTGAATTCAAGATATTCTGTGTTAAATCGCGTTTAGGTACCAATTTTTAATTCCCAATATATTATTCGCATCCGAAGAATTCAGGTTTGATTCGATCTACTGGATTTAAAAAAACTGTAAGTGCAAAACTAGATGCCCATCCGGTTGAGCATTTGTTTGAGAACCAATTTTCATGAAAAATGTTCTGTCAAGACATTTCTTTATATTGTGTAGATCTATTACACTTTCGGAGTGGATATGATTACACTATATAGAATTATAAATAATGTTTTATTTTCGAAGCAAAACGTATAAATTTAACGACTTATGGATATCTAATTTTGTAGATTTTTAATATATATAAAAACTATAAAATCAAGTAATATGTCTTTTTCGATTTATTTTAAATGACGTCAATATTATTTTTAGGTGAATACACAAGATGGAAATCATTGATTTATATTTGAATTATTTCCATCATTGAATTTCTTTTGAAAAAGAATATAATAAATATTATAACGCGAGTTTGGGATTACAACACGTGTAGATGACATATATTTTAGATATTCCTGAAGGATTAACAAGAAACCCAGATCTAAGATGTAGGCACTATATGCTTCATTACAACAGCAATATAAAAGACTAGATAGTTTCTTTTCAAGTATCTCTCGCTTTGTGTGAAAATTTCTTTAGAAAAAAGTGCTGACGTCACCAGAAAAGGTTTTTCCGTGGGAGTCGGGCATGGAGAAATGGTCCGCAGTAAAAAACATAATCCAATTTTCTTCCGAACTTAATGTTTTTCTTTTATGCCACTTACCTTCGCGATTTTCCGTGAGGTTTTCCAAAATATAATTCACGAAATAATGTTTCTATTTTCAGATGATTGTCGGTGTCGGTCGGTCGTTATTATTTTTTTATTTACTACACGTAATTGATAGCCTGTCTAGTGTTCGTTTTATATTCCTTTGACAGACGAATTTATATTTACTCATATAAGACGTCGTTACATTTCCTCTCGAAAAAAAAATATCATATTATTTAGTTTATTCAATAATATTTATTTTTATCATTTCCACAGTGTCAGACAGTTTGTTCGTGGGTCCCACAATTTATTTACCACTTGACAGAAACTATTTACAAAGATTGGTTATCAGCTGTTTAATGAACTCGTAAGAAATAATAAAAATACATCGAAGAAAATGTAATACTTGCCAACAAAAATCTGGTTCTATTTATTCGTTATGCTAAAAGATGTTTAAAATTATTTTAATTTTGATTTTGTTCTACTCGAATGTGGAAACTATAGACCTCCATGATGTGAAAACCTATCTTCAAAGATTGTATTCGTGGAAGTTGTTTATCATATAACCAACCTCTTAATCTATTTGGGTATCTAGTCCTGCATCTCTGTATGTTTTTTTTCTAATTTCTTATGCAAATATACTTTATTGATAGCTTAAAGCACTAAGTAAGCGCTAAGCTGACTTAATAGTACCATTTTTTGCACCATACTATATGCATATCCCGTATTATTTTTAAACTCAAAATTATCAAAAAAAATCTCAAGAAAATTTGATAACTTCATTCGGATCTGAGACCTACACTGCAAAATATATTACTCTGCTTTTTTGTACTCGAATCTATGAAAAGTATATTTTTTATAAGCAACTTTACGAAAAGGTTGTTTAAATGTGTCATTTTATTTCAAAATAGCCACAAAAACAAACAGCAAAATAATCACTTTTTACACTATCATGTAAAATTTTCAAAAACTGACTTACTAAATTTGCATTTTAAGCCATCGTTGTATTGTTACATTAATTGTATACTCACAATTTGTTGATTTGATACTTACAATATTATTTTCGATACTCTGAGATTGTTGATTATTATTGCCATGTTATATCGTCGTATTACTGGCAAAAGACGTTAAAGTGAAAAAGTTAGTTTTGAGATGATGGAGTTTTAATGCTTGCGAATCTCTGTTATATCGATTGTATGACAATTTCCTTAGATGTAATGTGTTATATTATTTAAAAATGTAGTAAATATAATACATTTTACCGTAAGAAATTATGGTAGAATGTATTTAACAGAGAAACTCAAACATTAAAACTCGATTAACTCAAAACTCACTTTTTCACTTTAACGTCTTTTGCCAGTAATATGACGATACTATGTTATATGTTAAAGTACTTTTCAATAATTATTAAATTTAATGAGATTCTATAAATATACAATTTAACCAATTTCGGGCTTTCAATGTTATGCAAAAAGCACTAAATAGTATAATTAGAAACTATTGTATTGATAAAACAGTTTAATTCTGCGAAAGTAATACCTACACACAATAGTTGATTGATAAATATTTATAAAGATATGGTTCCTATTGAATGTGACAGAATAATGAACCATTTATAAAAATGTATCATATGATTAAAATATGTATAAAGTGATTCATTTTGATTCCATAAAAATAGAAAGTACGATATTATTTAAGCAGTTCTTATACAATATAATTCGAGAATTGACAACCACAAAAACATAGCTATTATGGTATATTTAATTGACCTGTCAGCTATTTTATTTATCCGATATGTCAAGAAAATTCAAAGGCATTTATTATTTCAATTGTAAGGCATTTTATTTTCAAGCTTTGCAGAGGGTAGATAAACGTTTAGCCTTAATCTCCCATTCAAAATATTTTTCGGATCATACCAAATACAATATCGACTGGGTATGGAATGCAAAAAGCTTCTTATTAAAGTCTTCGAAATTCTATTTATCAGAAAACATTCTTATAAGCCAGTTATATAAAATATTTACTTATATTTTAAAAAATATACTGATTTTGACATATTTTTAATAAGGATTATTTGTCAATGAAAGCAAGGCATTGTGTTTGGCTATTTTTTGAGGTTATGTAACTTGTAAACCCAGTAACAATACTGTCGTTCACCCACTCGTCCAATTGAGCGAATAGATTTAATTATATAATTAAAATTTTAAGCTCTACAGATAAATTTGTTTACAGAATTTTCGTATTTTAAAATATCATGAAAAGTTCTATTAAAACATAACAAAAAGAGTTGTAGTTGAAATACAAGAATGAGTTTTAAAACAGCGGATGTTGCTTATATTTGTATTTGTACACGGCCAGAGACGGCTTAAGTTACTGGTAACACGGGCAGTTGCTCGGGGTGCTATAAGCTTAAGGGCGCCATCAAAGATTTTCCAAAAATTAGAAAAGGTGAAAAAAATAAAGATTTATTTTTTAAAATTCAATATTTTAACGATAGAAAAAGGCATGTTGATGTATATATATAAATAAAAATAGAATCAATTATAACGTCACAAAAAATGCTCGATTGCCAAATCTTTAATAAAAATTCATGCAGAGCTTTTTATTGCAATTGGTATTACTGTAAGATACGTTTTTAGATAGTAGCCTCACTTTTATATATTTAGTTTTTTTTCTCTGTGATTTTACAGTTTTTTACAGTTATACTTAGAAGGGGCGCAAAAATTGCCCAGACGGCCAATAACCACAAGTACGTAATATGGTGCTGTGGAAATCACTTTTTGTTTTATTTAAGTAAAATTACTCCAGAGATAAAATTAAATTAATAATTTTATTTTGATATCAGATAAAAAAATATAAACACAAATGAAAAATTATTATTCTTTCCAATTATTCGAAGTGTATATATTGTATCTATAAAATGAACTCGATTGTGATCGAGAAAATTGGAAATACATTTTACGAGCCTGTAATAAAAATAATGTTTATAAGAAAATATAAAACAGAAGTAATCAACAATCGTAAAAAAAAAACATTTTGGTACAAATGTTTGATTGATGAATATTGTTTGAAATAAAAAAAAATCCATAAGTTCATATGTTTTAGTTATGTTTTACAATAAAACGTAATTGAAATGGTTTCTAGATATTTATTCTAATATTAGTTATCAGTTAGACCAGGATTTTCCAAACTTTTTCTGCTATGGAACACTCTGTAAGCCCAGAAATTTTAATGGAACACTTAGCTAATTTTTTAGATTGGATAATTCTTACGAGTGTTTTTATTTATTGAAACACATTATTTAGTAATATTTTTTAATATAAAACTATAATATATTATAAACATAAAAATATGAGTAAAAAAAGTACTTAATGATGGATGATTTTGAGTCCTTGAATTGCATATTTTTTTGATATCAGGCACAAGATTGGTAAGTTGTATTTTAATATCTGATGTGACGCTTGCATCTTTATCAGCTTTGACAGATTTATAAACAATATTTATTAGCATGGGCAACCGTTCTGTCAATCTTGGCAACTGTCGTTAAACTGACAAGACTTGTCAGCCGGTCAGGTAAAAACAATGTACCTCATTTTTTTATGCAATATCTAGATAATTGACGTCATAAACATCAGTGAATATTGATTATCACTTGCCTAATATGAAGTAGAAAATCTTTAAGTGTGTTACAATGCATACAACTTTTCCAAATTGTTGCGGAATATCAATTTAGGTGCAGCAAAATACTGGTGTATTACAAATACGTATTCCTTCTTAGTGTTAAGCTATAATATAAAAAATATACCTAAAATAAAAGCAATCGAATAAAACCACGGAAATACAGATGTCTCAGAAATTTCTCCTGAACCCTCTCTATTACATAGTATTTGTAAAAACTGTAAGATTTAGTAATATCTTGTAAAATTTATCATGTTATTAATACATTGAGTAATTATAAGTACGCAGCAAAGCGCCTTAAGTATTTGGATGCTGCCGTGGTTAATAAAAATGTATATTACTTTGTTGTATCCAGTGACGTGCGCAATATGTGGCCAGGCAATACAAAATAGCTCTTGGTAGCATTATTCAGTTTTTCGGCTGTATTATAGTGACACGTATAAGATTTGAATATGTGTATTTAATATTTATATAAGTCTCCCCGGTTAGGGTAGTTGGTGGCGTGCGCGCTTAGCAACCCGGGGAATGCGGGTTCGATTCCACAACTGGTCGGATTTAAAAAATCTGAAAATGCAGGACTGCATGCCCATTGGGTTGAGCAATTGTCTGAAAAACGATTCTCGTGTAAAATAATCTGTCAAGACGTCTTCACATTGCGGAGATCCATATAATCTACCTTCGGAGTGGATTTCTTCACACTGTGTGGATCCATATACTCCACTTTGGGATCGAACATGTTATATAAATAAATATACATATATTTATATATAATATTCAATAAAGTCATTAAATATTTTTTCTCCATTCTTTGTAACATTTAAAGCATAAAGTCTTTACATCATGAAAACTTTTAAATAGTTTGTATTACCGCAGAATTGATTTAGACATCCAATACTTGGATTTCCAAAATCAGCATACATTTGAATTTGATAACGAAACGCTTGCATTTAATAAAAAGTTACTGATGTTTGGATGTAGTTATGCAGAAGCTATCCAAGCCACATACTACCAAACTGAGAATAACGCGTTTGAAAGTTAGAGCTGAAAAAAAAATCTCACAAGGTTATTATTCAACATTTTTTTTAAATAGACAGTTAAAAAAATGCTCCTCAATGTGGCATTGTTAAAAATTTAATAGAGTATAATTAATAAAATGAATGAAATTGCATATTTTTATCAAAAAAAATTGTAAATTATCTGAATTATGTCGTCCTTTTTGTACTTTTTCTATACCCTGCTAATTAAAAGATTTATGCACGATACTGGTTGAATCTATAAAGACCATCTCGTATACATCGTATATCGTAAATGAAGTATGCAATAATAAATCCCACTAAAACGTGAAATATAATATTTTGTATGAATAAGATGATCTAATAACTGTGTAATGTGTTTAGCAAATACATAATGCTTTTGTATACGGCATTTTAACTAACCAATAAAATGAGAGTATATTTTATTGCGTAAGCATACGAAAGCTGTTATTAAAATGGACGAAATATATTTGTGACATCTGTCAAAGTCATTTCAACTTGTTTTGAGTTGTTGTTTTTTTTGTATATTTCATGTAATAAAACTATATTTATATAAATAGCAAGTCGCGCAGTTACAAATTTCGCTTTAAAGCTTTTTTTGAGTTAGGGATTAATTTCGAAAACTTTTTTATGGTTTTAACTCTGATTTTAAGTGGACTTGTTATTTCAGATATAGCTTGTTTTTAGTATGAAACATAATTTTTCATTCATATCATGTAATGTTGTAGACACGCGCAGTTTATTTTTACTGTCTGGTTTAAAAGTGGTGCATATTATATATATATATATATGCATATATCAATAATATGAAGACTCTTTTGTTGTATTTGACGAGGATTTATTTACTAAGCAGTACATTAATCAGGTGTTCAGTATTACATATGAAGTAGTTATCTATAATATCTTACCTTGAAGCTATTGGTACCAAGTAATTTACAAGCATTGACGCTTGCCAAGTGATAAATGCATTATCTTTATTAAAAATATTATGTATACACGAATTTGTTGTAAAGTTAAAAAACCAGCTTTAATCAATTAACAAACAAGTGTGCATTTTTGTAAATGTCCAGTTGGAAATTTGCACTTATCCAATTTTCTCTCGCAAATGTCAAAGCTTTTCATCAAACTCTTCATTATTTCCTTGGATTACCACCGCATTGAATACCAATTCATTGAAACAACGCCATTGATTTCTCATTACATTGTATTAAAAATAATATTTACAAATATAATGTTGGTATTCCATACCGTTCTTTTAAGTTCCTGTCACAAACAAACAGATAGTGTGTTTTTCTGTTTTATAATGAACAATAGATATATTTCCTTGCTTTTACTATAAAATTATAACATGTCTTTGTAGCCATATTAGTTTCGATAAAACTCGACGAATATTTTTCATTTTATATTTCATAATATCATATATTTCATTTTATTTTTCGTTAACAGATTAAAGTCTTAAAAAGCTTTTTTTTTATATCTTAATTCCGTATTTTTCCTCTAGTTTCAAATGATAAATATTTTTTCTCGCAATGTAAGCTATAATCTCTCGATAAGTATTTTTACGCGCGTGTTCCTAAATTCGGAAATAAATGAAAGACGTCCATAGAAGTCTTTGATAAATACGCAATTCATTGTGACCAACCCCCAACTTTTTTGTCCTTACAGTCTATACGTTTTTATCTGATATGACCCTCGGCTACGTTTAACCCTTTCACGAACACGTCCCCTAGCGTTACTTCGACGTACGGGGGCTAAATTTCCCGCCGTCTTCTGGAAACGAGTGAAAATAGGAAAAACCACTGCCATCGAAGGCTCGAGGGGGATTCGTCCCCTTTGAATGGACGGACCATTTCGTTCATATATTTTATATGTTTTAATTTTCATACCCTTACCGAAAGTTTCCTGCCATATAAAATGGGGTAAAAAATCACCCCATTTGTTTACATAACGATTTTTTTACGTTTGTATTATTAATCTTCAGGAAGGATACTAATTTTCACTACCCTTTCAAGCATGTTTGGAGAATTTTATGACCACTGGCGTAATTTTACATTAAAATGTTTTAATTTTACGAGTAATCTGGTAATTTGAACAGCCATTTATGTGAACATAAAATCTTTTTAACACTTTATAATTGTGGCTATTTTAAAAAATTTAAAAAGCATTATATTTCAATGCATATTTCACCATTTAAGTTTCAAATTTAAAAAAAGTAAGATTTTAACAGAGTTAAAGCATATCTTTACATATAATTTTTCATACGGGTCAGTTAATAATCAATTTCTTGATTCATGAGCCGTTTATCTCTATTATTTTTTTTTTTTTTTAATTTTTACCTCTACTGAATTCAAACCTGAGACTGCTGTCGAGTAATTCACAATTACCAGTGATTACAAAATCAGCTTTCAATGCCGTAGACTTTCTATGTGTAGATATATCCCTACATATATAGATCGTGATCGAGATGATAGATCTACATAATGTGAAGATATCAAGTCTTTTGAAAGTGGAGTATTCAAATCTCTGTAATGTAAAGACATATCTTGACATATTATTTATACGAGAATTGGTTGTCCGATAATTGTTCAACCCAATGAGCATTTCAGATTTTAAAAGACCAGCAAATTGGAAATCAAGCCCGCATTCCCCGGACATCTTTATTTTTATGTTAACATTATATGAGTGCTTCAATATACTTATAAGTATATCATAATTTCATTTATTTGTACTTGTAACATCTTTCTGCCTTAATTCTCTCTCAAATCATTTTGAATTTTGTTCACCTTTACGTAAATCTTTATTTGTGACATGGTTTTTTTTTAAATTTATTTATTTTATGCATGTTGTAACATTACGAATTATAAGTTTAACACATTAAAAACACGTTATAAACATGATTAAAATAAAAATATTAAAATATAAGAAAGAGTAAAAAAAGAATTTAAAAAATGTCTATCAAATATTCTTATTCTAATAATTTATATAAAAGCATTCATTTAAACTCACTCTCACATAGGTGAAAAATATTAATATCCAAGGCAATCTCGTTGAACATCACTATTGCTCTCCGTATTGGCACCACTACTGGCAGGATAGTTCTACATTTAGGAATGAAAAAACAGCTGATGTTTTCGATTTCTTAGGTAGTTATCAGTCTTTATTTTGTCGTCTTTTATTATTAACATAAAATCCTGTTAAATGTTAAATATGAATCATAAAATATGTTATAAATTGTAATAAAAAATACTTGTATACATTATTTGAAGTCATGTTTGAAATGGGTTTAATTTCGTATTTTTAATGTATTTATATTTGAATATAACAAATGATGCGAGTTTGTGATATAAATAATTTCATTTGTCACCTTTATAATATTAGACATTTTGATCTACCCCTGATTTTCTTTTATCGTACAACAAAGACCTAGATTTAAATCCTTACCCAAAATCTATTCAAACGTAAAAATCTTTTTTGAATATTCATAACTTTTATCGTACCCGAACAGATCCTTATAATCCGTCATATCACGTTTTTATACATTTTATCCCAAGCTGAAATGTCAAAAACAAACGCCTCTCCCCCATTATGATTGCCTGCTACCAGGCGCACAGAAAATCTTTCGGGCGAACAAGATCTACTCTGCAATAACCTTAGGCGGTTTTGACACTCGCAAGTAATTGTATTAGCTATAGCATTACATGGTACCCGGATACTTTCATACATATTAGTATCCATTTTAAAAGGATTTTTATCCATTTTTTTCTCATTTTTAAATATCCACTTACTAATATAATTATTATAATAAAGACGTGCAATTCGGTTACTCAAATCACGGGCTCATATCATATATTTAAGAAATCTTGTAAATTAAATGCAAGATTTTATGCCTGCTCAATTGACTTTTTTACCATGTTCGCTCCGAAATTGTAATATATGAGTCTTCGTAATATAAATACATGTTTTGACTTACTATGTTTTACGAAAACAATTGCTAACCCCATAGGCAATCCAGTCCTTCATTTTTTGATTTTCTGACAGGTGTGAGAATTGAACCCGCATTTCTCAGATGCAGGGCGCGCATGTTAACCTTACGCTACCGGGAAAACTAACGACTAATTAATATACGTGATATCAAGTTTACACGTCTGTAAAGAATCTAAATTCCTTAAAAAAATTAAAGTTGGAATAGTTAAAGTTTTTTTTAATATAAAATATTATTTTCTGCAATAAAGCCTGACGAAATTGAAACCCATGTCAAGAATAACGATTCATATTAGCTATACATTTTAAAAAATGTCTTCCCGGTAGCGTAGTTCGTAGTGTGCGTGTCCCGCAATCCGGAGAATGCGGGTTCGATTCCCCATCTATCGGATTTTAAAAATACGAGAAATGCAGGACTGGATGTTCAATGGGTTGAGTATTTGTCTGACAAAAATTTCTGGTGAAAAATATTATTTCAGACGTCTTTTAATTGCGGAGATACATATATTCCTCTTTCAGGGTGAATATCTTCACACTGTATTGATCCATATGCTCCACGCTGGAAGCGAACATGGTATAAAAAAGTACACAAAATATAAATATAAGTGTTATTATAATATGTCTTACTCAATTAAATGAATTAACGTAGATATTTGATAAAGCAATCTTAAGGCTATGAAATGTGTATTCACCATCTTGCTCGCATTGTTGTAATGAGTAAAATCGTTGTCTTACATGCATCTCGTGCAAAGTCAGTAAATCAACGTGTTTATTTTGAAAACATATTATTTAAAATAAAAAAATATACCTTAAGAATATGATTTATTTTTCATTTCTTAAAGCCTAGTCAAAATTTTCTCTCGAAAAAAATCGCATTAGGTTCATTATCCCTAATCCAACGACGGAAAGTATCAGCTTGGCAATAGATAACAAAAAGACGCATTTTTTATCGTTATACTCCCTCATTAGTTCTAACGCTTACCCCAACATTGCTGGAGGTTATCTGTTAACGAGCCGCCACAAGGAGATAAAATAGCAAAAAAAAATACCTATTTATATCACAAAACAGACCTCCTTTCAAAATTCAGTTAGAACCACATCAATTTTTGATTTTATATGTATACCATCTACATTATTATTCATCAGTTAAATTCTTTATTTAATTAACTTTATTCATCACGTTATTACAAATATATATCAAAATTCGTACTAATAGACGCGATCAAATCTCATAAATAGTTTAATATATTTACA